>JAUCMX010000001.1:20354370-20369370 GCA_033459395.1 Hemibagrus guttatus
ACAGCCACAGTGTAAATAGCTGATCAAGCAAGATAAGCAGCACATTTCCTGCTCTGTCTTTTCTTATGACACTTTAAAAGTCTAAAACAGGGCTTTTTCGGAACACGAGACTGAAGGGCCACACCAGGACTAACACTGCACATTCAGCTGAGCATTTTGACACTAGTGTCAAGAATGCAGGGAAAAAATGCATTACTTTAAACTTTTGTTTTGGGGAAAAAAAATAGCGTGCTGCTGTACACAACATGCTCTATAAATATCAATAATTGCATGTGTGAGGGTTTTTTTTTGGTCATTTATACCGTATATACTGCTGGAGTTTATTCACTAATTATATGGTTGAAAGACATTTTTTGATATTTAATATGAAGAGGAAATAGCATTATTTTTTAACCAGCTTATCTTGGTCAGAACCTGCTTAGTTAAATCAAGTAGCTGTTGTAAGCTCTTGTCTTTTTATTATCCATCCCTCCCTCCATCCATCCAACCATGCTCTACACTTCTTGTAGAAGGGAACCTGGAGAATCTCAGGAGACTCTGAGCACAGGGCAGAGTACAGCCTGGACAGGATGCTAGTCTATCGCAGGGCACAATCACACACATATTCACTCACACACAATTTTGGGAAGCCAGTCAGCCTACAGCACATGTCTTTGGACTGGCGGAGGAAACTGGACTGCCTGGAGGAAACCCCCCAAGGAACAGGAAGAACATGCAAACTCCATTAAAACGGTGAAGGCAGGAATCGAACCCCCAACCCTGTTAGGTGTGAGGCAAGCGTGCTAATCACAAAAGACAATGCCCCCCCCACCTCCACCCCCCATTTATTATGTGATTAAAAAAAAAAAACTGGTGAGATGAATTATAAAAGCTTGCTTTATATAGCTTACTTATAATAATGCATCTTCTATGTATGTAATAGGAATGTAACCAGATGCTAATTTCTTATTCAGAACGTCACCATAACATCTAAAAGGCAACAAATGCAGATAGGAATGAGAGATAGGCGCACTAATAATTTTTTCCGTAAAGGTTTTTGTTTCCATATAGGCTGGTAACATTCAGCATGAACATGTGGTCCTGAGCCATGCATTTACAGCATCCTTAGTAACTGCTAGTCAGGGTCACGGTGGTTTAATTTAAGCTACTACTTTGTCATATTTCGGGATGCTCAAGTGGTTCAAGCAGGTAGAAGTAAAAATAACAAGTGTACAAGCTGAAATGTGCAAAGACATCTCAAGCTGAGACCAATTACAAACTCGGGTGATGTAGCTGAGGTTGAGGAACTGTCAGAGGCAGAATTCACATACTGTGCCTTTTTGTCCAGGGTTTTGCAGCCTTTTCTTGAGCAATAGTTCATATTTCATTTGGAGAAGGGAAAAAAAACATGCTTGAGATTTAAACCATGTCCATGTCACTTCAGGATTAAATCCGACAAATATTTGGAAAACTAAAGGCATATATATATATATATATATATATATATATATATATATATATATATATATATATATATATATATATATATGCCTTTAGTTTTCCAAATATTTGTCACTATATATATATAGTGGTTACAAACATACTGTGTAATATGGTTGAAAGTGCTGTGTATATAATAAATTATACTCTCGTCAATCATATTTCTTTCCGTGTTTAGTCTGTTCAGTTGTTTGTACAAGGGCAGAGTAGAAGATACCAGAGTAGAAGTACAACTTTCTACAATGTCACTCATGCAAGAGGAAAGCATTCTTCTTTTTCTTTTGTGTCAGAAACAAAAACAGGTGGAGTCTGATTCCTGTGGATTAAAAGTTACTGATCACAATTCTGTTGATCTGCAACAATCAGAGGAAACTGTTAAGTGTTTAGGACAGATGTAAACAGCTGATTAAGTCCATTTTGGTAATGGGACAGGATAATATTGCCTGTGGAATCAGGAATGATTGGTCTTGGTGTTGGTCTGGAGTAAAAACCTGTTGTCTTTTCTCTGATAAAATTGGACAGAGCTGAATTAGTCATACTCACCTGCCCGGGTGTTTTTTTATTGCTGAACAATCCACCGTTACTTTTTTTTGTTGTGTAGTTTTATTTATTGACACTCAGTGGAAAGCCCTTCGCTCTGTGTGTGTGTGTGTGTGTGTGTGTGTGAGACAGAATCTTGCCCTATTACCTGATATAACAGTGTAAAAAGCAGGTCCGGTGTGCTTACTGATTAAACCAGTGTGTGATTTATAAATCCAGTAACTTATTAGTGCTCCTAGCAGGGTTATAAATGACCCTCCAGCATCTGCACCCAGCCAGAGAGACAGAGACGGAGGAAGTGAGGAGCATTGGTGGGTTTTCATGTTCTGCCCTCAGGGTGAATGGGGAGTTGTGGGGAGGGCAAAGCACGGCGAGCCTCCCTCTGTTTTCTCCCTCCCTCTATCTCGCTCTCTCGCTCTGTTTACAGCGTTTGTGAAGGATCAGTCTCTGGCGCTTGGCTAATTAAAGCTGCCATAGCCGTGAGCCTGCCGGGATAATGTTCTATTATTATAGTCATTTGTTTCAATTAAACGCTCTGTGATTTTACAATAGCAACTGTGAACCTGGGCCGAGTGAGCCATCACTCCCAACAAGATGTCTCCAATCAGAGAGAGAGAGACTAGAGAGAGAGAGGGAGAGAGAGAAAGGGGGATGGACGAGAGTTAGAGAAAAGGGAAGGACAATAGAGCTGCCAAGATGCCAAGATACACCACATCTCCCAGCGGCCATTAGACTTGGTGCATTCACTCAACCATCCAAAAGTGTCATGACTGAATCTACAAAATATTCCTGCTGCTGATAAATTGTGCAATTACCATAAATCTCTTTTTCCATATGTAGTGAACATATTAGAAGCGTAATCCTGAACAAGTTGAATAGATTGCTGAAATCTCAGCCTGTTTCAGACAGGTTTGTGTTGTTATCATGTATTACTTTTTCAGTTATATTTAAGGTTTTTAGGACCTTGATTGTCCATATGTGTAACAGTTGCTTCAGCTGAAAAGGATATATGTGCAGTCAACTCTATACTGACAGCAAGTCTACACTAATTGAAGGTCAAACCCCAGTAGTCAGGGTACTACAGGAGAGGCAATACTCCCAAACATCACAACCACTCAGTAGTCAGACACTTCCATCTGAAGAGACTTTACTAGGGACACAAAAACATTAGGGTATCTTTGGCATCCTAGAAGTTGAACTCACAGCATTTGGGCCACTGACGCAAAACTTCAGCTCTTTCCACCAGAGGCCAGAAAATGTAATTTGTGTCTGTTTGGGGCTGCTCATGTTCAGCATTGAATTTCTTTGTCATGTCACATTCCACAGTGGTGCTTAATGGCTCATATGAAAGTAGACACTCAGGGCTTTAAGAATTTCTTTTTTTTTTTTTATAAGTATTTCTTTTTTACCTCGCTTACTAGAGGCAATAAAGTCATAGAAAATGTTTATATCTTCAAAGTAAATGGTGATATCAAATCCATTTCTGCTCTCTGAAATGCCCCAAGTGCTTGTTCATAAGCATCGAAAATCTTCCACCACTAAAATTTTGTGTAAGGTAAAAACATCTCATGCCTAAAGCCATCAGTGTCCTGACTGATTTTATATCAGCGATAAAATAATTCGTTTATACTGAATTGAAATTGTCTGATAAGTCGATTTCAGTGTCCTGCTAAAAAAGGATTTAAGGAATAGACCCTGACATTTATTAATAATATTTGTGATATTTTTAGTGATGCTGGTGCTAATTTGTTGGTAAGTCCAGCATTTTTGTTAATCCTTTACTTCGTTACTAGTAATGTATATATCTGTTATTTCATTACTAGTGCAGTTACGATGGAAGAGAAAAACATAAGTAATTACAAACAGGTTTCATTGTTAGCACCGAAACACAAAAGAGCAATAGCTTCTTTTCTAAACCACTGTTTTCTATCAATGTTGAATGTCATATAATGAAAAATCCAACACAGTCAGTGAAAATTGTATGCAGTAATTGTATGAAGCTGAATATTTGGAGCCCTTTGTTTGAGTGTATAAATGAGAAGACCGAAGTATTAAAGCTCTGCTGCATCTCTCTCTTTAGGAATAGATTAATTCCCACTAGCGGTACTATCAGCACGTAGCCAAATGGCATTATGAGTAATGTAGGAAACTGTTAGCCAGATCAGCTTGTCAATGAAAGAAGTTTAAGCCAAAACAAAGTCAACTATGTTTTGCACAAATGAAGATGGCATTATTGGAAATGTTGGTATGTCGTGTTGATGTCACCTGCCTTCTTTAATGATGTCAGGATTCTCAAAAGAAACTGCTATGTTTTTAGACGTTGTACGGTTTAGATGGTGCACAAGACAAGACAATTTCCCTGTTTGACGCTGACCCATCTCAGCGCATGAGCTTGAAATCGTCCTTCTTCAGCACCTTTCCGGATGCACTGTGATGGTAATGAAATGGCGCCACATCAGACATCATCAATCGTTACTGTTTATAAGTGCAAAACCAGTGTGTTGCCACGCTGATACTGAGAGGTGGCACACAATTCAAGTAAGCCTTTGAATTCTCTACGGAGGAAAAACTCTGCTGATCAAGATATTAGGTTTATGTGTGGGGGTTTTTTCTGCACTATTGTGTGCTTTATCCTGCTAGCGTGAGCCCGGGAGAGCAGCTGGGAATTGGCCAGTTATGTTGGTCGAGTGGACGAACAAGCCAGTCATGGTACATGTGAGAGAGCGTGGGTCATAGGATCACTGGAGCAATAACACTGTGATATACTTTCTGTTGTCAGTCTCATACATGTATAAACACACAAAACACACACAAAAACACTGCCCACAGTTGAAAGTGCACTTGTTGTTTTGGTTCTATTTGACTGTGATGGACACGGCAGGACCACAAAGAGCTCTCGCTGCAACAGAGAAACAGGAAATGAATCAGAGAACTTTCCAGTGTTTTTGAACATCAGGTCCATAAAAACAACAATATGCCGATGGGTGTGTGTGTGTGTGTGTACGTGTGTGTGTGTGTGTGTGTGTGTGTGTGTGTGTGTGTGTGTGTGTATGAAGCTGAAGGTGTCTCCTGTCACATGGCAGAGGTAATTTAAAATGCCTGTTCTACATTTATCTCTTTGGGCAGTTAAACCTTGAATAAATATATATTTATGGATCTGGGCTTGTCATATGTGTATATCTGGATAATGGCACCATTGTTGACCTCTTATATTAGAATGCAGAGAGGAGTAGAACCATTTGTCTTGAGCTCAGAGACAGTAATGGCCAAATAAAGGAAGTTACAGAGAGCCCCCACTACCCCCACAGTGGATGATACCATTTAGTAATTAGCATACAGTACCTATGGCAACCGCTAACCTTTGTAAGACTCTTTCATAATGTTTGTACAGCCGTGCCCAACCTGCTTTATATAGCTCAACTGATGACTGTTAGAGATAGCAGTCTCTCTCTCTCGCTCTGTCTCTCAGTGTCTATCTCTATCTCTCTCCTAACTGTTAGAGACAGCAGTCTCTCTTTTTCTCTCTCTACACCGTTTGCTTTCTCCTGTCCACTTTCTCAGTCATTATCTTTTTTCTCTCCGACTGTCTCTCTTTGTGTGTGTCCGTGTCTCGGTCAGCCACTTCACTTTTTCATTATATCTCTCCCCCATTTTCTCTCATACACTTTCTCAATCTGTCTTTTATTTGCCACAAAATGCTAGAACCTTCCCCCCACCGCCACACCACCCCTCCCCCGCCCTGTGTCTGTCAGAACAGCAGACAGCAACGAAAACAAATATTTGACATATACCTATGCTAAACGTATGGGAAGCAGCAGCCGCTGCTCGAAATAATGTCAGTGTAATGATCACATGGACCGAAAATTGCTAGTTAAGAGAGATGTTGTTCTCAGAGGTGTGTGCCTTTATTTCTTTCTTTCTTTTTTTTTTTTTCTGGCTACATTCATGACTGAAAATGAATTGAAAGCAAATGAGACACTAAACAAAAGGCTTGTGCACATTGTCGTGAAACACAGCTTTGTTTACCAATTCGCCTGCTCCGAAATTGCTTATTTAATACGAAATATCGAAGTGATGGCTTTGTAATATGAGAAGAAATAAAGGATAAATGTGCTTGTTGCGAGGACGGTGAAACAGTGTTGTCAGGCTTTTTTTTTTCCTTTTTATTTTAGCGCAAATCAATATAATCTGAATTCCTGATTCGTCACAATATTTAATATTCTGCATATTTTATTGATGTAATGCAACAATTTCTGCAAAGACGTCCTCGATTTTAAATATTTCATTGTCTTAAATATTTTCCTGACCAAATAAAAAAGGCAGACTCTAGAAGAGTGCTAATAATATCATAATTAGTGGTGAAAGTGGTGAAAGCCTTTTTGTGTGTGCTCCACTTCCTGCAGTCCATCCAGCAGGCAATGGGAGCTGTAATTCAAGTCAATGCCATTGAAATGATATTCAGAATTTAAATCATGGTGCTTCTATGCCAGTTTTGAAACAAATACCATAAATTATTCAGATTTTTTTTAGAGAGAGAGAGGGAGAGACGGAGAGAGGTATTTTGCTTGTTGACAATGGAGAACTGAACATACCTTTTGTCCCCATGCCAAAAAAGAAAAAGAAAGAAAAAAAAAAAACGGCTACAATCATGGGTCGGAGTCGGAGCGCTGAGTTGGTGTTAGGTGAGCGTTGTTCTTTACTGTCCTGCTCTCTTGTCTTCTTCTGTTGTTTAGAAAAAAGCTCTAGTGTGCCCAGATTAAAGAGCACGGCTGCTGCTTCTAGCCTGAGGCTGTTGCTATGGAAATAGGCTTGCAGTAGCTATGATAGGCCATTCGTGTTTGATTAATTGGTTTTTCAATGCTTCTTGGTTTGTGGAAGTTCTTAAAGAGCAACTCCACTGAAGATGGAAAATGAATTGATTTTCTCTCTCATTCTCTCAACCAAACCCCCCCTTCCCCTTTCTCCCCCCCCCCCTCCACTTCTCCAACGCAGAAGCTATTTCGTCGTGTTTGAAATCTGAAGTGATGGTGGTTTTGAAATATGATTTCAGGTTGTGTTCAGCCTCAGAGGAGGTGAGGGAGGGGGAAGGTGGGAAAGGGGGGCGGGGGTTCATGAGCAAATTTGAAATGCAAAAAGCACTGCTTTTGTTCAGGTTTTCCTCTTTGTTATCAGCAGTGAGGAAACCATCTAATGTCCTGTAAATACAGCAAAGCGCTACCACCAACACGGCCCGCCCGGTATCAGTGTGTTGCTCTTAGCGGAGACTCTGCCGAGGCCAATTAACACGATTACAGGCCACGACAAAGATCACAGCGCCTCTAACTAGTGTGTACACACACCACTCCGTCTCAAGCCTTCTAACTTCATCGATCATTTTAAGTTTCTATCTAATGTATTATTCAGCACATGAATGTTGCATGCCACTAATAAATGCTAGTTCATCAAAAAAAAAAAATTTGGGGGGGTGGTGCTACACTTAGTATTCTTATTTATGTGTAAATGAATAAAATGAATGTGTAAATGAATGAATGTGCTGTCTACAGTAGAATCGACAGTTCCTTACATGCCCAGATGAGCTGAGGAGGCAGAATTAAAGCGCTGTAAAACGCTAGATGAAACGGATACTTGTCCTTTATGCTGCGAATAGCTGTTTGTAGTTTTGTCATTGAGTTATAAGGATTCAAGCTCATGACCTGTTTTATTTTTGTGTGTGCGTGTGTGTGCACATGTGTGTCTGTGCGTGTATAAAAACTCAATTGTTATTAGATGAAGCTTTTCTTTTGTGGTTGCTCTAAGATCGTCTTAAGATAAGCTTTGATGGTATAGCGGTGCCTTTGACAGTCATGTCGAAAACATGTGTGGTAAATGGCTTACTGTAAACTTGCCATTTATCTATGCAATCTCTGTGTTTGATTTATCAGATCAGTCAGTGTGAAAGTAGAATATATGCTACTACATAAATTTGAAATGTTGAACAGTACATCCCATGGTAAACCTTGCGTATTAACACGTGTGCATTCTTTTATGGTTTGTGAGTACTCTTTTCTTAATTAGGACACCACTGATGTGTTTTATTTACTTATTGTTGTTTTTTTGGTTTGTTTTGGGGTTGTTGTTTTATTGAGGACACACACACACAAACACACACACACACAGTATTGGTTTAGCTAGCATCCTCATCCTTTCCAAGCCAGCCCTTGAGAAAGTGAGCACTCTTGACTTTCACACAGATACTGATATCATCTCGTATTGAGAAGTGGTGTGGAGTGCATGTTAGCCTGTACTACAGAATCCTGGATAGTGCCAGGAACATAGCATTTTAGCTAGGCCTCTTTGCCAAGGGAAGAATCATCGTTTTCCCACCAGTGAGGAGAAATGGTCATTGTTGGATTACAAGCATGACTGTAGTTAGGCTTAAAAAAAAGACTCAGGATGAGTTAAGATCTGGCTGATTAGCTCTTAGTAAAGTGTGGTTTCTTCTCTTGCCTTTAGATGCAGGCTCTGGCCGGGTCAGACAGCGGGCACTACCCCCGTGCCCACCATGCCCCCAAGCTAAACACTCCTCCTTCGATACTGCCCCATCCCATGAGCGCTCTCTCCCAGCTCAGCTCTCGGATTGGCCGAGGCTCCTTTACCTACGCTTCCCCTTCGTCCGTGGGAAGTCAGTCAGCCACGCCCTCCCCTTCGAACTCCACCCAGGAAGAGGAAGCAGATTACCACGCAAAGGTACAGGAAGGGAGATGGACCGTGTTTCTGTTTGAAGTGACAGTTGCCTTATACGGTCGAGGAATAGGATTTAGTGGAGGCAGGATGTACAGACTTATGTGTTAGAGGATTGTTGTTTAAGCAGCTGTTCATAACGTTAACGCTGATTTTTTTTTCTGTCTTGTAAAGGATTAGGCTTGTTGTTTTTGTGTAGTTTGTGTGCAAATAATTGTGATTGACAAACGCTTTTACTGCAAGAGGCCTCTTTTAGGTTGTTTACAAATTACAGCAATTCAGTCTCACATACAACTGCCTTTTGTTCTTTTCTTTGCCAAAGCATGCGGGCTGATTTCTTTTTTTTTTTGTCTTTCTCTCTCTCTCTCTCTCTCTCTCTCTCTCTCTCTCTCTCTCTCTCTCTCTCTCTCTTTGTCCTCTCTATTTTTATTGTCCTAGAAATCCGATTACTCCTGCTTGTCCGTCAGTCTCTTCCTTTATTGAAAGTGTCAGTTGGAATTTAATTTAATGCACTGTCTGCTAGAAGTCCCTCATTATCGTGATGCGTCGTGCTTAATTTGAGCCCAGAATAAAAAGGGTGAATTAACTCGCACAATGCTTAAATTACATTGTTTTAGACCATTTGACTCTCCCTAATAAAAAGTTGGTAGATTGTAGGTGTATTGCACTCTGGGTAACTTTTCACATCCTTAATGTTCTCTATCATTTGAAAGCAGCTGTATTGTTTCAGTGGCAAAGAATCTTTGACAACAATAACAATGCTGCTATATTGTCTGCTAATAGCATGTTATTTACTGGAAGGCAAAGTTGTAGTGAATCCACCTTACACACACACACATGCACACACACACACACATTACTTTATGTTAATGCATGAAGTAATTTTTTTTTTGAGCCAAAGGGCTGGTTTTTTTGTTGTTGTTTTTGTGTGTGTGTGTGTGTGTGTGTGTGTGTGTAGCACTCATGCTCGGATACGTGTCTGTAAAGGATCACAGATTTTAATGAGCAAAGGTCCATCTGTAATAAGGTGTTTGTTGGCTGCTGTTCTGGCTTCTTTCTCAGCACACATGCCTCACTTCTATCAAAACAATAGAGCCATAACTCAATCGGGGGGCTTTACTTTTGCATATTTATCTGCAGCTGTGAAGGGTGCATGGGTTTATATCCATATCATTCATATACATATATCTATCTGAGCACATACAGGCTCCTGCATTCCATAAGTGATGTTATTGTACACACATTCAAATTGTAAACAATATATCTCTCTGTATTTTCACCGCCCACATCCATGTGTGTGTGTGTGTGGATATGGTCTTTTTTGCCATGCAAATGTGTATTTGTATGTTAGCCATAAGCTCTGTGCCAACAGAAATAATTACTTTCAGCACCCCGTTGCCAACACTCTTATTTCTACATGCGTCCAATAAGCGATGATGTTGGTATTTCATGCTAATTTCCACCAGATTTATACACAGAAGGAGTCCAGTCCTTCCTTTCATCCCCACTCCTTCTAGCTCTAACACAATGTAAGACTATGCAAAAAAAAAAAAAAAACGGCTTTTCCGATCAGAGTTTCATGCTACTCCACCTGTTTCTGAATTAATCCTGTAGTGGCGCTGATGAGAATAACGAGGACTGTGTAGTTCTTAAGCCGCCCTAAAATCAACCGCTGCCCCAGAAACCTCTTTCACTCATTGGTTTGTATTCTCCCTTTTGACTGAAACATGTCATTGCCTCTCTCTCTTCCCCTCTCTCTCTCTCTCTCTCTCTCTCTCTCCCCCTCTCTCTCTCTCCCTTTCTCTCTCTCTCTCTCTCTCTCTCTCTCTCTCTCTCTCTCTCGTTCTGTACTTCCACTCATTTGAATAATGAAATTGTTTTTTGTTTTTGTTTTTTTGCTTTAAATGTGCAACTGCTTCGGCAGAGGAAACAAATATCAGCGTGCATCAGACATGAGATGAAGCCATGTAGCACTGATTCAAATGGGACATTAACAATGCCTGCTCAGCCTGGCCTATGGTAGAGAAATCAATTTTGCCCTGAATATTTCAGATCTCTTTTTCCAGGGCTTTTAACTCTGTGTGTGTGTGTGTGTGTGTGTGTGTGTGTGTGTGTGTGTGTGTGTGTGTGTGTGTGTGTGTTTTATGTGTGTGTGTGTATGTGGTGTGTGAGAGAGACAGACAGACAGACAGACACTGTCTATAACCTGTCAGAGCAGATTACTCAGACAGAGCCTGAGTGAAAGCACTCTCTGGGTTCCAGTGTATCCCATTTTTATTTCATAATGTTTGCAGATAAAAGACATCTCACGTTTGCATAGTCAAACACCAGCATAACTAGAACCTCATTATCACTTTCAGACGCAGGTATGAAACTAGGGCGAGTTGATCTTTATTTCCTTGCTCTTATTTTCTTTGCCTTGAGGCTGTTAGAAATAGCCTGCGAAAAATCAGAAGTACTTTATAATCCTGAGTAAACCACGGCAAACTCTAAATCGCTTTCTGTTCATTTGAAGCTATTTTAAATGAAGGTCTGTCATCCGAAATAACGCTGTTCTTTTTCGTTGTTTTCCTTTTTCATTTCCCTGACCTCCATTAGCTTTGTTTCTCTGGTATTTCTCCTGCAAGGTGGTAGATCTTACATAAAAAAAAATATCCCCAAAACTATGCAGTGGAGATTGAGTTTGTGCTTTAAATAGGCTTGGGTGAATTTTCTTTATAATGAACACTGTAAGAATGATAAATGTTGTTTATTGTGTGACTCTCATAACTCTTTCTTCATCTTTCATCCATTATCTGGTACCGCAAGAACAATGCGATGAAAATTAGTTTCAGTTGTCGTGTGTAGCAGAGTGAATTTCACAACACCTGCCTATTTGATAAGGAGGATTAAAATGAGACCTGCTACTGAGCTTGCTACTGGATCCATTTGTGTGTGTGTGTGTGTGTGTGTGTTTTATATATATATATATATATATATATATATATATATATATATATATGAAATTCCAATGTAGAAAAATAAAATGGAAAACAGTCAGAAACATTTTTATGGAATGCAAATTCCATAAAAACTCCTAAACTACTTCCTTTCGATTTTATTACAGCACTCTTTCTTGCAAAAACTTTTTAGATCCATCAAATAGAAAGGGGGATCTCCTGTGCACAGCCTGCTTCAGGTCACTACACAAATTTGTTTATTTTTATTCATGCTGCACCTATGTGGTGTTCCTCTGGTGATTGGTGCATTGGTACTTTTTTTGCACCAAACATTTCTATCATAATTATGGATTTATTAAACCTTTTGGAATTGGTGTCATTAGAACATGCTACATGGTTTGAGGTTATTTAGTTTGGATGTTATTTTTGTGAGAAAGGGCTTCTGTCTAGTCACCTTACTCCATAGCCCAGACATGTGAAGAATATGAGATGTCACATGCAGAGTAATCAGAACTTGTCAGATTTTCCTGCAGCTCATTTAATGTTGTTGTAAGTGTCTTGTCAGATTCCCTGGTATGATTTGGTCTTGTTCTTTTTTACATTTCGGAGGGAAGTCTTGTTCTTGGTGATTTTCCTGTGTTGCTTCATGTTCTCTATTTGTTGATGATGGTCTTTACAGTGTTCCATGACACATCTTTCTCATCTTGCTATATTCTTTATACCCCTCTCCTGATCAATGGCTTTCAACCAGTGAGATACTGTACATGCTCTGTAAGCTCTTCGAGGAGCATGGCTTCAGAAGTCAGATGAAACTAAGAAGATGTTACAGAACCAGCTGATCTTTATTTGGAGATAATCAGAGTCATTTCAGTGATAACAGCTGTATAATAATTACTTTTGAACATGAGTGATTGGTTCATGCCGAACACAACCACATCCCTAATTAGAAAAGGGTGTGTACACTTATGCAGCCAGTTTATTGGGACTTGTTATTTTTCTTATTTTTTGCTAAAATGTCTCATTTGTTTTACATTTCAAAAACTGACTTTTTTGGGTTGTGTAGACTTTCAATTGCCATTGTGTTTGTGTGTGTGTATGTGTGTGTGTGTGTGTGTGTATGTGTGTGCACGCATCCTTACACTGTTCCTCTTGTTCCCCAAGATCACAGGGGAGAAAAGACCCTCTTCAGACATGATGAAGCCCAAACCCAAACCTCAGAAAAAGAAGAAGAAGAAGGATCCCAATGAGCCCCAGAAGCCCGTCTCAGCCTACGCCCTCTTCTTCCGGGACACTCAGGCGGCTATTAAAGGGCAGAACCCCAATGCGACGTTTGGAGATGTCTCTAAGATTGTGGCTTCTATGTGGGACAGTTTGGGAGAGGAGCAGAAACAGGTGAGGAACTTTTCTGCTATTTCAGTGAAACTTCTGTGCTTTTTAGCTACCTTAAAAATCAGTTCTTGACCTTTTATAGAAAGTTTTTCCCCCAAGCTGGAGAACACGTTTCTAGCTAAAGAACAAATGTGGTGTGGACTTAATGAGGTATGCCAGAGCAGAACAGTTCTTAATATGCAAATGCATTTCTGTTTTGTTTAATGTTTGACCGTACAAATGCTGATGGTAATAGAGATAAAGGGCATTCTTACATCTGTTTTAATTGTACTGGTTTTTTGATCGTATGATTTATACCTTAATGTGTGCTTCTGTGTGTATGTGTGTGTTTTATATGTCCCTCAAGTATAAGAATATCTACAGTTTTCACTTTGTGAGGACATTTGGCTGTTGTTTTTTTTTTAAACAAAGTAAGCAGCTAATATTTTAAAAACCCAAAAGAGCCAAAATGATTCCTGCTGGTTACTGAGCTTCTGGTTAGTGCTAGATTTGGGTGTTTCATATTGTTAATTACCTGCATTAATAATTATGTCAGAAGAAGGTCCTCACTAAGACAAACTTAGTGTGTGTGTGTGTGTGTGTGTGTGTGTGTGTGTGTGTGTGTGTGTGTGTGTGTGTGTGTTCGTCAGTAATGAGCTGCACATGAACCAGAGTGATGATGTGTGTGTGAGACAGAGAGAGAAGGGCCACAGTATTTTTAGAATATCCTCCATAACAAAGGCCTGCTATTGCATGTCAAATAAAAGCACCTGTCTCCATGACAGAGTACAGACCACTCACCCCACTGCCATGTGATATTTCTCTCTCTCTCTCTCTCTCTCTCTCTCTCTCTCTCTCTCTCTCTCTCTCTCTCTCCCCTTTTTTTCCTTCTATTCTTTTTCTTCTTCTTCCTCTTCTCTGAGAGCTGCTGTGTCCTTTTATGTGCAGTTAATTTTTGCCTCCTTCCCTTCTCCCCTCTTCACCATGAATCTTCATTTTGCTGCTGACACCCTTGAATGTGAATTCCTCATTTCCTGGGCCCTTTTATTTATATCTGTTGCCTGGTGATTTGATCATGCTGAGAATACGAGATTAGCCATCGCCCAGCGCCCTTCTTTTTCTCCCTCAAGGACATCTGCTCTCCGAAATGTTATTGTTTGTGCTTCTTAACCCTTTGTCTCCCATGACATTCATATATATATATATATATATATATATATGTATATATATATATATATATATATATATATATATTTTATATATATATATATATATAAATATGTATATGATTGTGTCCCCTTTCTGTGTTTTTTTTTTTTTTAAATGTCATCACAATTTTTTTAATGTCACGATTTCACAGTGTTGCTGGGAAAGTACTGTTTGTCCTTGGACTGCTGGGCCCAATGCTTTTTTTTTATTATTATTATTATACTGAAAATCATTACAATATATCCTTTCCATCAGAATGTGGGATTTGATTTTTTTTTTTCTTTCTCCCCCTTTTGTCTGTGACTTCAATTTGAAACTTTTCTGAACACATCTGTTTGATATAAGTGGAACTGCTGAGGTCATCAGTGCTCTGATCTCCAGGATGATTAAACTCAGTCCAGGTCACCTTCTGATGACATCATCACCGACTGCCAATCATCTACAGTGCCCAATAAAAATAATAAGTAGAAGATGAAGAAGATGAAGAATTCTTTCCATTTTAAAAAAAACATGTCTCCCAAAATTAGCATAAAATTTTTTTTTTTTTTTTTTTTGTAGTAGTAATAATATAGTTTTGCTGGTGTAAACTAACTCATTAATCTGTTTCATTTTTTCTACTTTTTCCAAAATCTTGTATTTATTTGCTCTGAAATATATCAGTTCCTGTATTGTTTTTTCAGAAGACTTACGAAGATAACCTTTCTCACACACCTTTCTGAAAGACTACTTACATTTTATACTTGCA
>JAUCMX010000001.1:20374370-20524370 GCA_033459395.1 Hemibagrus guttatus
GTATAGTTCTCTGTGTATTTCTTATAGTTCTTAGCAGCTTATCAACATCTGGTTCATCTCATCAGTGTCTTTTTACTCTGCATGCTTATGACATTTTGTCCGTTCCTGTTATAACATAATTATGACTAACGCAGCTGCGTGCGTTTTTACATTTGATTCTGTTAAGTCTGTTTTTCTTGACTTTAAAAGAAATGGCACCCAGTCTACTGCCTTAAACATATTAAGTGTGTCCTTCATTTATTTCTGTTTTAATCTGATTTTATTTTTGTTTTCTCTCAGACCTACAATGACCCAGTGGAGAGTAAAAGTGCCCAGTCGAGCCAGCCCTCATCCCACATGATGCCCCCTAACCCCCCGCTTACAGTGTGCCCCCTCAGCCTTCCTCTCCTTTTTTGGGGCCCCGAGTCCCTTCCCTCTATCTGACCTACAGAGTTACGCGGCGTCCGGAGCTCCTCGGCACGCGCTGCCCCGCTCAGCCATGTTTCCCGCACTCAGTGCCTCCCCTCCGGCTTCATTCCAGATCAGCCCCCCTCTCCACCAGCAGCTCTCCCTGCACCAGGGCTCGCTCCTCAATCAGCCAATCCGCATGCAGCAGGTCCAGTCACAGCCAATCATCTCTCACCAGATGGGCCTCCAGGCCTCACTCCACTCCCCGGCCCCTGGCCAGCAGGTTAGTTCTTAGAAAAATCATTTCTATCAACTTTTCAAAGCAAAGCAGTTCACAATTTAACCTTGAGAAACACCTCGTGCTACGACAGTGAAGAGAAATCCGACTCCCCAGTGGTATGTGATTACAGTATGCTGTAATGAGGTGTGATGTTTTTGACTCGGGGCAGAGGCGTGCTCGGTTGCTGTGTTGTTTTGTGAGACGAAGGTGTGTACTGAGGTGTCATCTGAATCAGCAGAGACCTGCAACGTGTGAATCCGAGTGAAACTGCCTGATTTCAGAAACTGTCTCTCTGTGCTTAGCACATTTCTGCAAAGCTGCTAAAGGAAAAAATAACATTGAAAGCCCAGGGAGGAGGTTACTGTAGAAGATTGAATGTCAAACTGTAGCTGCATTTTCTCCACTCTTGTGTTTCTAAATTGCTCATCACGTTGGAGAATTTGATGGAAAAAAAAATCCATTTTTTCAAGTCCTTTGGATGTAATACTTAATGAGGACGTCTCTCGCTGTCTCTCTTCTCAGGGCTTCTCTCACTTACAGTCAGAATATCAGAAGACTGTGGGAGGCTCTCAGTCTCCTGGAGCTCCAAACCCAGTGGGACAGAACCCTGACTGGGACAGTGAGTACTGCAATCGGGAGTGTGGAGGAAACCACTGCAGGTGTGTGTGTATGTGTGTGCGTGTGTCTTCCTTTTCAGTAAAAAAAAGCTCCCATATCAGATACTGAACCCAGTTTCTTCACCCCCTTGTCAGTCAAACAGCAGTGAGTTGCTTAATATCTATAGGGTGTATCCTCCTTGTCAGTGCTGGACTTTCCGCCCATTTATTATATTAAAGCATTGCAGAATTTTCAGTTTTATTTTTACATTTGTACCTAGATGGCATGCTGGCAACTACCTCACCTGTTGCTTTCATTCTGTCAGTCAAATCTTTAGGTCTGATGGTGCTGATATAAAATGATAAGGATACTTTATTAATATATTGGACAGTATATTATTGTGTAATTGCATTATGGAGTTCTGTCAAGGAGGCAAAACCTTGACCATTCAGTGATTAGTAAATCATTGAATATTCACTATATGGCCAAAACACTATGGACACCTAACTATTTCATATATACAAGCGGATCAACTGTTTCCACGAAGTTTGAAGCACAGAATTGAATGGAATGTCTTTGTATGCTGTAGCTTTACAGGCAATGTTCTTGTGCACAAAGCGAGCTCCATGAAGACATGGTTTGCCAAAGTTGAAGTGGAAGAACCCGAGTGTCCTGAACAGAGCCTTGACCTCAACCCTACTGCCCCCAGACCTACTCAAAAAAATGAGTTATTAAGTCAGAATAGCTTTGAGTTAAAAATAACACATACGTCTGTCAAAATAATAACATGACACTTCAACCTTTTATTAAGCTTGCGGCTCAGGGCTTCCGTACAATTGGCATGTGTGCTGCAACTGGACAGGCTTGAGACAGACTTGAAGCAACTGAGCTAAAATCCACACTGTGCTTATTCAGCATACCAGCTAATGTATTGAAGTATCGATATATATCTGCTTCACCTGTGTGTTAATGCGATGGAGCAACAGCAGCAGACCTCAGACTGGCACTGCAGCCTCGTCTGTGGCCCTTTCTCCGTTCGAGTGTGCTCTGAAGCCTGTATGTGAACTGTGTTTAAATGAATGACTGAGAAACTGAGAAAGCCCAGACTCGTGACAGCCTGAAGCCAGAAGAGTCACTTTTATATGTTCGACAGCATTAAACCTGGATATTAAGATATTTAGGTGGATGATCATTTACTTTGTTTAAAAACTATGAATGTTGACAGATAATTATGATTGTCGTAACACGTGGTGTGTTTTTGTTTTTATTTTTCAGTGGCAGCATGATAGGCAGGGACAAGCCACTCTACCTCACTTGAAGTGAATGGAGAAGAAACAAAAAAACGATGTGTGACAAAAAAAAGTGATGAAACAACACCAGGGAGTACCCTACACCTCTCCACCCTTTCCCCCGTCACCTTCTGTTTTTACTCAGTGTCATTTTCATTCGTTTTTAGAAGGATGTGTACGCGTGTTCTGAAGACTACTAGTGATCCTCTCATTTTTTGCCAAGCACTTAAAATGTACAGGCCTCCCACTGGAGACCTTCCAGAGCACTCTTACTTTCTCTGAATTAAAAAAAAAAAAAAAACCCTAGATATATTAAAGGAAAAAATAAACAAACTACCATAAAACTGGCCCTCAGGGCAAACAAGCTTTAATTAAAAAAGAGGAAAGCTTTCCTCTTCTTGATTACTTTCTCATGCCCTTGTTTTGTTCTTTTATTTATTTTTTTGCGTGCTACATTTTTTTTTTTTTTTTTTTTCCAATAACAGGTCCTGTACTGCAGAGAAATACTCTTATGATGAAGTCATTAAAGACCAACATCTTACTGTAGGTCCATCTGATGCTCTGTGAATTTTGAAAAGATATTAGTAAGGTCAGAAAAGAAAAAAAAAAGAAACAGGTGAATAGATAAATACATTTAACAACTTCTTTTTTTGTTTTTGTAATTTTAAAGACCTTAATTGGTCTTTAATAAACTGTCACAGTGTGATTGTAAATATCACTTTTTTGGGATCAAATTGGAAAAAATGAAGTCCAGATATTTTTTCTTCTTTAATATGACTTATAATTCATTAATTTGTATTTTAAATGGTATCCTGTGAGCGTGTGCTGGGATGCGAGCAAATGAGTACCAGTATGCATGTGTGGGTGGGGGTGGGGGGGGGGGGTGGGGGGTGTGTGTGTGTGTGTGTGTGTGTGTGTGTGTGTGTGTGTGTGTGTGTGTTGAAAAATTGATCAGCCTGTGCAGATATTAGAGGAGTGTTTCACACAAACACAATCTTGCATTAAATCTGTGCTCACTGGTGGATTGTCAAATAAAGATTGATGGTTCAAAACCGTTACAAACTTTATGACCCGCGTCTCCATTTGGGCTCCGCAAAAAATAAAAATAAAAAAATACCGCAGCTCCAACCGTGTAAATTAGCAAAAAACCCCGACCCAAGCCTTGCTTTTCCACATTTTCCAAACAGGATTGTTTTAAGAACCAACATTGGTTCGCGATTTGATTGGCTTTGTTTGTTATCTCAGGTTGTACATGTCAGATGGATGGAAACGGGGACAGCTTTCACAGGAACTGAGCCCCCAGTATTAAAACAAAGGCCTTCATTTAAAGGCAATTAAGAGTCGTTCTTTTTGCCTGGTCTGACTGATGAATCCATACCAGTGCAACATTTAGAGGTGAACTAAACCGTGCTCAATGTGAGATATTTCAGCACACGTTAAAAACAACAGTGGGTCTATAGTTTTCTAGTAGCTTTGCTAGGTGTTATATTGTGTTGATCTCATCCTTATGTTTTGTGGGGAAAAAAATACGTTTGATCATTTAGTCAAGCTTTTCTTTCTTTCACTGTAGCATAATATTTTAGTTTGGTAAAAAAAAAAATAACTTTAAGACATTTAATTTGTGTACAAACCTGCCAATTGTAGTTATTTTATTTGTAAAGCCAGTAATTATAATTATTTTAAATTGTTACCAACTTATTTTATTTTATTTTATTTTTTTGCAAGTTGCCCATCAGCTATTTAATTGTTTAACAGGTTTCCTATCTATTTATGAACAAAATGAGATCATTTTTTTTTTTTGCATATAACTACATTATTTCATTTGTCTTTTTTTTTTTTTTTTTTTTTGCTTTTTTTGGTTTGATGAAGATTGCTTTTTTTGTTTGTTTGTTCGTTTTTTACTTTTTGATACTGGCCTCTTCTTTCCTTGCAGCCAGGTAATTTTGTGTCACTATACCTTTTTGGTTTCATTTGTCCGTAATAAAAAAAAAAATGTTAAAGGTGAAATCAATGTCTTTCTTTCTTGCTTTCTTTCACATCTCATTCAAAACATCATAACACAATTACACACATACAAACACAAGCGCACATTTTACACACACACACACACAACACAAAAGAGTTTCAAATATCTTTTGCACCTCAAATAAACCTGAGTTAATACTAAATATGAATAATTTTCTGGAGGCTGCTTGTTGAAGTCTGGATCAGAAGTGATGTGAATACTGAACTGCACAACCTGCACAGCAAAAAAAAAAAAAAAAACATAAACCCTTACAGCATATACAGTCTGATTAAAGCAAATACATTACTGCTGTATAGAGACTGTTCTTGGACCCAGAATTTTGATATTCTATAAGTAGCTGTGCTTTTTCTCAGCAACACAGTGCAAAATTAAACCTATACTGTAGGATTGCTGAGCACCCCACTTCCCCAAACGCCATTATATGTTTTATTCATACTGCACCAGGCACCTCTGCTAGTATTGAATTGGCAAATAGATCATTATTGAGCAATTGGAAACCTGAAGCACCATTCCGTGCTATGACACACATTATGTGGAAATCGCAGTCATACATTCTTAATGAAACTAGAAGATAATGGGGGGGTTGGAAGGCAGAAATGCTCAGTGCGTTCCGAAGCAGTTTGTGTTTGTGCCTCCTTTCACATATACTATGTTGCTGTACATCCACGCAATAGATTTAATACGCTTCTTGGTGAACATTTATGCTTTCAGGCTTTTTTTGTTTGTGTGTGCATGAGATTGTTAGATGTCATGAAAGACCTCTAGCTTATCTCTAATACACCCGTGTTTTACTCTGCTCGTGTTATGTGAATGAGCCTGCTGTCTTTAATAGCAAACAGTTTTGCATGATTTTGTACCAACAAACCAACCATTTTGGAGTGTATAAGTAAAAATAGCACACACAAGAAATGGTCATACGAACAAACGATCTTAAGCAAAGAGACAGTTTGTTACTCGCTACACAGGAACTTTCCACTTGTGCAGCAGCTGAACTTTGTGGTACAACGTGCACTTAACACTCTTTGACAGGAGATGAATATATAGTGAGGTTTTTTTTTTTTCTCTCCCGTCTGACCATTTTTTTTTTTTCATTTTTTGATGTGGTCATGTAACGTATGGGCTATAGTTTCCACATCAACAATTTAATCTAACGAAGCCGCATACAGTATGTAACTCATCTGCAAGTCTTTAACAGAGCAAGTCAAAGTCCTGATCCTGTTCTTCATTTTCTTATTTCTTCTCTGTAACAATAGGCCAGTCAGGGAGATAGACAGAGTTAGAGAGAGAGAGAGACAGAGAGAAAGAGAAAGAGTGTGAACAGGCCCAGGAAACGTGGGTGGATTTGACAAGAAAAGAGTTTCAGTTTCTTCCTTTTATAAGATGTTTCCTTTTCTGTTTTTTTTTTTTTTTCTTAGATTCAGCAAAATGAAAAAAAAAAAGGTTTCAAAAGGCAGAATTTGCAACCTGCATGATAACTGTGGTAACTGTATAAGACGCTGTGTATTTTGGTTCTGAGAATTTTTGCAGAAATGATGGTAGCTTAAATCTTTTTTTTTCCCCCTTTTCCATCATTATAATGCTGTAGCTATTTTGCATGCTTTTGTTTCCGAAAGATATTTAACATAAAGCATAGGAATTAAGTCAAAAGAAGTCAAGTGGATGATAAAAATGTAAAATCTTGCATGCTGACAGTGATGCATGCTGACAAACATTCCTAAGCAGAAGCTACATATCAATAAGAAAGCTTCAAGGAAGATTGAGAGTCTGGGTGGATTTCACCTTGTACACCACCTGTATTTGTTAAGCACAGAGTAACTGGGACACAGTGGGTGTCTAGATTGTGTAGATAAAGCTATAACACACAGCTCTAAGGTGGCAGGAAGTAAGTGTTAGAACGAACAAAAGCTTCTTAGTTCATTAACCTTTTTTTTTTCGTGCTGCTAGCTCTCAACAGCCCACACTACCCTGATAAACTAAACGAGTAGCCATGTTGGAACTGAAATAACAGTCAGTGTTCCTGAGCCTCAACTGATTTCTCTTAACTCATATCAGAAGTATGAGTCAAAACCGATGACACTACAGAGCTAAGTCTGGTTCCCACAGCCTTAGAGGACATTACAGAAATAGAAGATTCTCAGCCAGTGCTGATAGTGAAGAAATAATAATAATAATAAGAAGAAGAAGAATATTAATAAGAGGAAGAAGAAGAATACCATGATAATAATAATAATAACCCAATAATATAGATGGAGTTCATAATATATTTAAAGCTGCAGTATGGATTTCTATTACAGATAAATTCAATATCTATTAAATAAACTCATATTAATTCATATTAAATAAACACATGATGAAAAGATGAAGCAAATAGTAATAATCTTGTGCTTCAATAATGACCTGTTTATAACCTATTTAAGATTCAGTGAAAGGCCAGAGGAGATTTGCATCTGTGGTGGAAATTTGTGTTTATTCATTTACATTTTTTTCCCCCAGTTGCAGTTTTATTCATATTGTCATATTGTTGTTGATTTACTACATACTTCTGTTGATTTATAGCAGTTTGGCATTAGCTAATACACTGAGGCCTGGATAGCTGAAATGTAACATAATAGGAATACAGAGTGTTTTATGGTCAAGTAATCTGCAACAACACACACACACAAACCCACAATAAGACACATCTGTGTCCTTCAATGCAATGCTTTTGTCAGGAATCCAATCAGGAATTGAAGATGAAAGCCTGCAATTTGTGTGTGTGCCTTTAATTTACTTAATCAGGTTTGTTCTGAGTCTACGCATGACCCTGTGGCGCTGATGCTCAAATGAAAAATAACACAAATGAGAATGCCTGTGAAAAATTATTAGATTGTCAAATTAATAATAACAACTCAATAAAAGAGCACACAGAGAGAAATGATTTTTCTCAAACAGCCTTAAATGAATCAAGTCTTTGATTTGTTATTGGGGAAGATTTTGTGTGTGTGTGTGTGTGTGTGTGTGTGTTTGTGTGTGTGTGTGTGTGTGTGTGTAATTGCATCTTATGTAATTAATTCGACTATTATGTACAATATTTTATAACATATCTTTCTAAAGGAAATGACATTAAGATGACAGCAACCCAAACACACACACACATAGTTACATATTAAACACAATGCACAAAATATATGTTTAGGACAAATCTCCATCATCAGCTGTGTAAGCAAAGTGCTTCTGTAGGTTGTAGGATGTGAAACCAGTAGATTTAGCAGTATTTGCTGAGAATGATAAAGCAATTTAAAAAACTGCACATTAAAGCACATTTAAAAAAAAAAAAAAAAAATCTGTTTAAAGAGGATAAAATGCATTATAGCATCTGCATCTAAACTATGATATAGTCACACAACCACGCAGTCATATTTATAGTAATAGGGTGAAAAGAAAAGTAACACTTATCACTGGAATGATACACCACTTTCGTTGTACAGATCAAATTATTCAGAGAAAAAAAAATGTCATGAGAATGAAGCAGACAAACCTCAACAAAACAACAGTAAACATTAACAGCATGCATTTTCACTTTTTTACACTTTCAAACCTGTGTGTGTGTGTGTGTGTATGTGTGTGTGTGTGTGTGTGTGTGTGAGAGAGAGAGAGAGAGAGAGAGAGAGAGAGAGAGAGTAATAAGGGAGTTATCTTAAGTAATTAATTCTACAGTTATATACACTATTTTATCACATATCTTTTTAAAAGATGGTGGCATTTTTTACATTTTTGTATTTTGCTAATGTGTATATTGTATCTTAGTGTATATATCAGTGTGTGTATGATGAGATGAGTGCAAGAGTGAGGCCATTTTGACCAGGAATCTCTCACAAAAGAGATATTGGTAATCTCAGAAGACTTAATAAAGGCTAAATGAAAATAACGAAATAAATGCTGCAGTTGTTGAAGACTTATAAAGCCTCCACTGATGTCCGAATCACAGAGCCATTAAATGTGCACTTGTGTGTCGACGTTCTGCTGTTCTTGCATTCCTCACATTTCTCTCATGCTGATGCTGAGATCCTGAACCCCACACAGATGCTCTATAGGGTCACATGAGGGTGAGCAGATGCAGGATGGACATCTGTCCTGCCAGTTTGTTGAATTCTACTCATGACATTCAAAGCATTATGAGATGCACAAGAAACTGCTGGACAATGCAAGTTTCATATACAAAATGTTCGAGCAATGTTTGAGCTTTTTTTTTTTCTAGCTTATTTAATATACTTTGCAGTTGAGAGAGGGTTTTATTGCTCGTTACCTTTCTTGACACATCATATAAAAATATGTATAAGTATTCTAGATCCAAAAAGAATGTGGACACGTGACCATCACACCCATATGTGCTTTTTGCACCCTGTTTCAGATTTATTCCCTCGTTACTGTTATAATTACCTTCTTCTGTGAATGAAGTGTGCTTTCCACTATATTTTAGAATGTGGCTTTGGGGATTTGCCCATTCAGCCGCAAGAGCATTAGTGAGGTCAGACACTAGTGTCGTGTGAGGAGCCACTTGAGTTCTTCCACTCTTGCCCACTTTGGCAAACCTTGACTTAATGGAGCTCGCTTTGTGCGCAGGAACAGTGTCATGCTTTGGGCCTCTTAGTTAGAGTGAAGACAAATACAGCATACAGTGACATCCTGTGCAAGTGTGTGCTTACAACTTTGTGGTAACTTTGTGGAAGAACCACATATGGGTGTGATGGTCAGGCGTCCATACATTATATACTTAAAAATACTTAAACATTTAGAAATTTCAGTCTCTGATAACACTGTAAAATAAAGAATAAAAAAATGTGCCTTAATCTTTTCTTTTGGGGAGCACGGTGACTTGGTGGTTAGCACGTTTGCCTCACACATCCAGGGTTGGGGGTTCGATCCCCACCTCTGCCGTGTGTGTGGAGTTCTCCCCGTGCCTCGAGGGTTTTCTCCGGGTACTCTGGTCCAAAGACGCATTGTAGGTTGATTGGCATCTCTAAATTGTCCATAGTGTGTGATTGCGTGAGCAAATGAGAGTGTGTGTGTGTGCCCTGCGATGGGTTGGCACTCCATCCAGGGTGTATCCTGCCTTGATGCCCAATGATGCCTGAGATAGGCACAGGCTCCCCGTGACCCGAGTGTAGATCGGATAAGCGGTAGACAATGAATGAATCTTTTCTTTTGCACATTTTTTAATTTCACTGCAGTACATGTCAAGTCAATAAACATTTAGAAGAAATTCAAGGGTGAATCCGAATACATATAGAGTCGAGTAAATATTATACCTTATATACTACTGACAAGCCTACCATAGTTCATATGGTGATACAGTACAACATGGCCCAAGTATAATATATAATTATCTGATGTGGTGCCAAAAGCATTATATGAATCTAAACTTTATTATGTACATCAGTGCTACTGTCACAGTTACTGAGTCCCATGTGAAACAGCAAAACCTCTCACTTGCTATCAAGTTCATGATCTCACAGCATGTTTCTGTCTTGACTCACATCTAATGCCATGCATATTCTTTGCTCAAAGATGCTAGCTAGCCGAGTACGTCCAGCTAACTGAAATACAGCGCAGAGAACAAAACTCAGACTGCTGGTCTTTTCTGTTTATTTTGTTCTGTAATCTGTGTATTTGTGTAATTTCCTAGCATTTATTTCTGTATTTTCTTAATAGATGACTATTTAGTTCTCTAACTCTACAACTTAACCGAGTAACAATACAAATTCCATAACAAGGATCGGTCAGATGACTTGTATCTATCATCTATCTATCATTCCTTTCTAGGAAATTATACAACAGACACCTAAGCTCCTTAGCAAGAAATTGCTAGTTTGGTTTGTATAATCTCTTACATTCTTGCTCTTTCTTTCTTCTAATTGGTTGTGGCTCCTGCCTGTCACAGAGTCAGACTTCTTTCCTACCTGTAGTTGGAATATGATGACGTTTGTTATACCTGAACTGGCTGAATGAGTATAGATTTCACCTCAATTCTGACACAACACCACTGACACAGTTCTGACTCTGAATTACTATTACAGGATTGTCAGGGTGACTCACAGCAGCTCAAGAACATTTTTAACAAGCGAAAAAATGCGCTGTAGCTTTAGAATACCGGAAAAAAAAAAAAAAAAAATGTATAAAACACTACACAAAGAGAAGAGAAATATCTAGAATATGAAAATGAAAAGTTTCTGCAAGGTCAGATTTAGTCTGGGATTGGTAAATCGTGACACTTCGTCATGGACAGACATTTATGTCATTAGGCATAACCTGAATACAATTTTGTTTTAATTTTCTACTTGGAGTCTAACCAGTTGCACGGTACTAATTACATATTTCTGCCACAGAAGCCTTCAACCATGATACTGTGCAGTTTAGTGTGTTCTTATCAAATAAAGGAAGTATTATAATCAGATATGTCTAGTGAAAACGCTTCAGCCACATTCACCACCTTCTTAACATCCTCTCAACCATCTTCTAACTGTTTCAAGAAGCTACACCTCCCTTGTATTTATCATTATTCATTATTATTATTATTATTATTATTATTATTATTATTATTATTATTATTATTATTAGTTCAGCTTTTGAATGCTTACGAATAAAATACTATGGAATTTGATAGAAACGTTCATTTCTCTGGTATACTATAGTGCAGGTCTATTTGGAGTGGACTTCAAACACATTAAACACAGCACATGTGTGGCCTTTTTACTTCCAGTGTCTACGCTTTAACTGAAGGGCTTTTTAAAGGTGACCTGATTAGGCATTGTTCCACCTGGACCTCATTAGGTAAAACTACACCCAATGACCTTTCATATGATTGGCAAGTTACAATGCCTCACTGCACAGCTGTAGCTGTACAGCTGCTCTTAAAACCGACAACACTCTGTTAAAAAAAAAAACAAACAAAAAAAAAAAAAACACACGGCCACAGATTTTTAACAGTTTTTCTCATTTCAGAATATTTTTTTTCCCCTGAACAAATTTCACCGCAGAATGAATTTCACATGCGGACAAAAGCTTTCAAAACTGACCTTATTGGTTCACTGAGAAAATCCAAACATGAATGTACTCTCATTAACAGTACCAGAAAAACAGAGAGAGAGAGAGAGCGAGAGAGAGACAGAGAGAGAGAGAGATTATTTTTGGAGGCATGATGAAAACCGGTATGTCTAATACAACCTCATTTTCTCCCTTCTCCCCTTCTTTCACTTTGCTCCCCCCTTCTCCTTTTTACTGCTTCTCAAACAAGAAATTCCAATCTCTCAGCATTACTCAGAATTCTGTGCACACCCCCTCCTCTCCCTTACTTAGAGCAGCCTGCTTTAAAATTCATAACTACATTCACAAGTATAAAAGCAGCACAGATGGAATATTTCCAGGAAGCTTACTTGAGCAAAAATACAATTGGCTCTGGCATATTTAATAACCCTATCCTGCCTCTTTAGTACATGCAGTAATAATAACAATTGTAA
Organism: Hemibagrus guttatus; assembly: GCA_033459395.1. NCBI lineage: Eukaryota > Metazoa > Chordata > Actinopteri > Siluriformes > Bagridae > Hemibagrus > Hemibagrus guttatus. The sequence goes on from JAUCMX010000001.1 coordinate 20,386,446, forward strand.
AAAAAAAAAAATAATAATAAAAAAAAAAAAGGGGGGGGGGGGGGTCAAACCATGTCTTAGCATGAAATGACTACCTATAATTCCAGCCACAAGCAAAAAAAAATGATGTAGAGCAGAGAGAGAGAGAGAGAGAGAGAGAGAGAGAGAGAGAGAGAGAGAGAGAGAGAGAGAGAGAGAGAGAAGGAGAGAGAGAGAGAGAGAGAGAGAGAGATCAGAGTGAAAAACTATAATTGATAGAGGCTGCACTAATGACTCATTTGGATGTTTCTGAGTGTAATTTGGTTTGACAAACTGTTTGGTTTTTGCAGTTTAGCAACTCAAGTTTCTACTGTTTTGCTGTGGCTCACATGAATAATAATGCTTATGCTTTTTGCAGTGTAGTCTATTATTATTATTATTATTATTATTATTATTATTATTATTATTACGTTTTTTGCATGTAATTTGAGTTCCAAATCATCAAAAAGATGTAGCAGCAGACCACAAGGTTAGAGAAGGGACAGACAATGGCGTCCCTTTTCAATATGGATTTCACTGCTGTACTTTGAGAAATAATCTCATTCTCTCTCTCTCTCTATCTTTCTCTCTCTCTCTCTCTCTCTTTTTCAATCCCTCGTTGTGTGTGTTTGGGAGAGAGAGGGATAGAAATATGTGTTTTGTGTGTGTGTGTGTGTGTGTGTTTTGTACATGAGCAAGCATTGTGGGACGTCCTGAACTGAATTAGGTCATCTCTTCAATCAGATCTCTCTCTCTCTCTCTCTCTCTCTCTCTCTCTCTCTCTCTCTCTCTCTCTCTCTCTGTGGTGGAGACACAGAGACCCCTACTGTTTCACAGAGGGACTCCTTTTGCACACTCATGTCTCTTACAACACTTTCCACACAAGTCACTTCCCTCAGAGTTCAGTTGCCTCTGGATGTAGCAGATCTATTCCCTGACTTTGTTAAAGTGATAATTCTATGCCAAATCTACAGGATCTTGTTAGTTTAGTTGAGTATCAAGAATGAAGGAATGAAGTTTGAACTCGTCTGATTTCTGGCTCCAGTTGGTGTTCTATTGCCCCCTGGCAACATGTCAGATGCATTACAGTTTTTTTTTTGTTTTTTTTGTTTTTTTTTTCCCATTTTATTTATTTATTTATTTATTGTGCTTGTCAGCCAACAATGCCAGCAGTCTTTAGAACTACATTTTTCTTGGTTGTCATAACTGATGATCAAGATGAAAAATATCTGGAACATGTATCTGTGCGTGCAGTGGTCGGGATATGAACGCTAAATTATAGGTTATTGTTGCATTCCCCAGGAGAGAAGATAAAGTCAAATAGACAGTGGCATAACCTCAGGGTACATGAGAGCAGTAAATATTCAGTGTAGAGGATAGAACACACACACACACACACACACACACACACACACACACACACACACACAAGTTTCTGCAGTTTCTGTAAAATAAGAAGCCGTTTTCTTTGTGAAGACCATACAAATGTCCCCACAAGGTCAAAACCGTCTGTTATTCCTGTTCCTATATCATTTGGTCCCTACCAAGATATAAATCACACACACACAAACACACACAGAGAAAGAGAGAGAGAGAGATCATCAGAGTGATGAGAGAGAGAGTGTATCAAGAGATCATCATCACGTCATGTGCGAAGAAATCAACAGAGCTCACCCTATTAGTCTGTTACTGCTCCTTGTACAACCGAGTGTACAATTTCATAAATTAGTTTTTAAAGTTTTTTTTAACCTACAATGCGAATGATCTCGAAATCCACTTGTAGCTATCTGTCCTGTCTGAAATGATCACCCATCAGCTCCAGTACTGAGCAGAGGATAAATATGTCCTACATAAACAGTACTGCATCTGCTGCTGAAAAGTAAAGCTTCTCATCCTATACCAATCAACAGCATGAAGGACAGAGACAATCACCTTAATTGTGAAAGAGAAAAAAGAACTGATGGAGGAAAATGGAAAGATGCAACCTTTTATTAATGCACCACCTCCCCCAGCCTCAGCCAATTTTCTCTCTTCTCCCCCGCCTAAGTGGCCGTCTAGTTTTTATCTAATCAAAATATATTCACTCCATATCTGCTCTCTCTCTCTCTCTCTCTCTCTCTCTCTCTCTCTCTCTCTCTCGCTCTCTTTTTCTCTCTCTCTCTTTCTCTCTCTCTCTCTCGCTCTCTCTTTCTCTCTCTCTCTCTTTGATCTAAAAGACTGATTGGCAATTTCTCCAACTAACTGATATAGAACACTGAAGCCTGCTGCCAATCTTATGGCACTACTGTTGCCATGCCAACAGTTAGAGGGTAAAATGGGGGGGGCAGGAAGGGCTTTGCTTTCATATAAACCCTTTTTTTTCGTAGGCTGATGCCACATGTTATTATTTTCCATTATTCACCATGCCTTTGTCAGACAAAGCACATCACCATTGCTTCTAATAACTGTCTGTTTACAGCTTTTGGCAATAATCACAGTGTTGTTTTTGTACATTGTTTTCCACTTGTTTTTCTTCCTTCTATTTTTTTCCGATACTGGAGAGATTTATCAAGGTTTTGTATGATTCAGTTTAGCGCTCTCCATTTCACTAATGGCCACGCTTATCCTGAGTGAGAGGTGTGTCAGTAATGGGTAATGGTCCTCACACCGGGGCATTATAGAGCACACTAATGCAGTGTGTGATTCACATAAACGTTTTCCATTCTGTACATGCATGAGGGTAACAGATATTATCCACTATGCTTCTACTTCTTTTTAGATCTTTAATTGACTCAGAGACTTTAAACACAGCCTGACAAAAGACCCAAGTCAACCCTCTGAACCCGACTTGAACCCACCAGATTAGATTAAACCTAATGATGTCACCTGTTACCTTAGCAACAATGAAAGGGATCTTCAGGTCGTCTGTAAACAATTGAAAATCCACCAAATTAGTCTTCCTCAAATTAAGTTTAAATCCCACTTTAATGCACGTGTCTATTAATCAGTGCTGGATAAAAGAGTGCACTTTATAGTGTATAGCGTGATTTTGGACATGGCCTTAGTGTTGTCTATCCATGCTTAACCATGACGCACCTCAAACCTTTTATCTAGTTCACAGCACACTGCTCAGATGATGTGAGAACACTCTTCATTCAGAAACATTGTGTAAGTCAACAAGGAAAGTTTATTAAATTTTATATTATGTACAAACAACCCTGTAAGGCACACTCTTGTTTAAATAAGCATGTACAATAAAATTTAGTCTCGGTTTTAAGAGCTAACATAATTTGAGTTTTAAGTATATATTAATTTATAGGATGATTTCTGAAAGGCCACCGTAGTAAATGATACCTACTTATCCAATGAACACAAAAACGTTACAGTTGTGTGTGTGTGTGTGTGTGTAGTAAAGTCAAATTTAAAATCACAAAGCAAAACAATTTCAACAAGTCTCCCACTGCAGACAAGGGTCCTTAGCACTTGTGTACTTGTTTGGTGGAGATAAAAAAAATTCGTTCGTGGGCTTTACCACTGACTTTGTAGATGCTAATGCTCGTAGGAGTAGCACTCAAGCAAAGTGATGGTCAAAGAAGCTTTCATTCAGGAAATACTACTAATGATCTTATCTTTTGCTTCCCAATGTGCTTGTTGAAATACTGGTTACATGGTTACATAAAAAAAAGAAAAGAAAACATATTTGTAAAGTTAAAATTGAAATGCTTTCACAAGTTCCTTTCAGAATACACCATGGTTATGCCTTATAGCATCATGACTTAAAAGAGGAAAAAAAGGGGGTTAGGAAAAAAACTCTTAAAACAAACGATTTTCCAAATGATAAACATATGATAGTAAGACAATAAATAATTGAGTGTTCAGATTTTGTATAGAATATTATACATATATTTTTGTAAAGGTCAGCTTAGTGAGCTCAGTTATGCTCCGTACTCTGGTGCATTGCAAGAACATTTCGTCATTGTTAAATTAAACTAAAAATCTAAAAAAATAAAACAACAACATGTGTGTAGTACTCAAATGTCAAATAATTCATATCTCAGGGTTGGATTGCATGATTAGAGAAAGGTGCCTCACACAAGCTCAATTTTCATTTCAACTGTAAGGTTGTATGAATAAATAAGTTTGAATGTGATTTGGTTTTGAACTGATACAATTTCTTATTTTGACAAACTGCCAGAAAATGATTGATTCGGAGTACAAAAAGGATTAAATCGTGTACAGTATTAGGTATGTGAAAAACAGAATTAGATTCGACTGCCTGTCTGTTAGACGCCTCACTGAATAAGGTTTTTTTTTCCCTCAGGAGAAAAGGATGACGTCAAAATTCATTAGCTGGAGTACTAATGTTTTATGGCAAAATAGAACAAGGGGCTCGCTTGATAAATCCTGTTACACTGTGCATCTCACAAGGACCGAGGAAGGCTGCGGTAATGTGCTGTAATTCCCAAAGTCCCACACTCACAGCCCACTTTCTCATTGGTGCATTTAAAGAGCGCTTATGTTGCCTCCTAATGGCATGGTGCGTTGTGGATATTCTAATTACACCCATAACCACATGAAAGGACCACTTTACACTGTCAGTCACAAGTTTTTCGAACACCTGGAGTTTTTTTTTTTGTTGAAGTTTTATTACAGTTTAAGGACTATTAGTGCCACAGACAAAACTGAAAAGTAGAGACTGGTAATTAAATATGGTAAATGCAAAGAACCAGGTCTTTGTTCTATCATAGATCTCACTCTCTGCATTTGACTTGACATTTTAACTGGAAAAGCTCTCAGATCCTGATGGCACTCTTCTAGACTTTTTTTTCATGCCACTCACTGACAGTGCTTGCATCAGGTGTAATACAAGTCACAAACATTAGTCGATGAAAAACGTTTAAATATTTGACATGCTAAAACATAGGGTGCCGAGTAACTTTTCACTGGCAGTGTGCCTCTCATTGCAATGTGACTAACAGTGAGTTGAAGCCAGTGAGGCTGGTGAGACGCAAACGGCTCTGTTTTAGGTGGTGACTTTATGCTTTTTAGCAAGCTGTTTGAGTTTAAAGGGTTTATATTGTAAACCCGTATATCTGTTTTGTATTAAATTGCATCATTCAGAAGCAACAAGACATATAAAAAATATACTGTAGGTTTCATTTGATCTCTGGTATGAAATTCATCATTACAGTAACTCAACTCGATTAGACTAGATTGGACAACACCACTTTCCCAGCTGGATTTAACCCATTGTTTGCTATGGGTTTTTTTTCGGGGTTTTTTTTTCAGTGAAGAGTTCCTGGGAATTTTTGTTTTGCTTTTCTGCCTGCAAATATTGTTTCATACAAACAGATATGACACACAAAATATTTTATCTAAAAAAAAAAAAGAAGTTTGACGTAAAATAAGATCAACACTTTTTGATGCATGGCCTTATATTGTTTGTCGGATACAAGTGGTAGGACTCCACCAATGGCAGCTCCTGGGTTTACATCTGTCTGGTCCACCTGACTCTCTAGCCTCATGTTGTCGTAACTGTGTGTGGGATTTGAACATCAGCACTCATGCAAGCAGGCCTAAACGCTTCACCTTGGCTGAGAGGAAAGAGTGAATGATGAAGACGATGGTCTTAGGACAGGCATGGAGATCCAGTTGCTGAAAAAAAGCAGGGGAAAAAAAACAAAACCAGAGTGAGAGCAAAGTGAATGAAGGAATAAAATGAATGCAGGAAAGTCTAAGATAGGGTACAGACTGGTACAGTGATAAAACAGTACAGAGGTGGGAGAGTCTTTACAAAATAGTCTGAAATCTACAGTAAAAAAATCATCTAAAAGAATGGAAGAAGTCGAAAAAGAATAACTATGAAGTCTCTGTGTATACAGACCTGTGATCTGAGATGAAAGGAAAAGAGAAAGACTACATGAAATGAGGGAGACGAAAAGAACAGGATAGAAAAGGGAGTGCATTCAAAACTTCAGAACTGAAGACACAAGGAGTGAGAAGAAAGGAACACGAAGGTAGAACTGAGAGAGAGAGAGAGAGAGAGAGAGAGAGAGAGAGAGAGAGTTCTCACAATCTCGGCCTCTGGGCCTCCAAAGTCGAGGAAGATCATGCGCACTCCGTCGTCAGAGGACATACGCAGACGCTCAAATGGCTGCTGCAGAAGAATGTGTCTCCTCACACCTGCCTCCTCAGTGAACAAAGTGAAACCGTTATCTATGTGCACGCTAAGCATGCATGGCTGACCGTTCCAACTACATGCTGCAGGGCAGAGAGAGAGAGAGAGAGAGAGAGAGAGAGAGAGAGAGAGAGAGAGAGAGAGAGAGAGAGAGAGAGAGAGAGAGAGAGAGAGAGAGTTAGTGAGAGAGAGAGAGAGAGAGAGAGAGAGAGTTAGTGAGCGAGAGAGAGGGAGAGAGAGAGAGAGAGAGAGAGAGAGAGACATGGCTTTACCACCAATCTACTCATGGAATCTTTAAAAATCAACAGGTATGCAGACACTGAAACTTGGTCACATTCAGTCTATCAAATTATTTTCCGTCGGAAAGGATGTCTGTGTGTCACACATCTTTGTGTCCTGCAATAATACCTCAAGAAAGCGTTTGTATTAAATTCAAACAAGTCTTTGTTTTTTGTGTACGTTTTATTAAACTGATTAAAAATATGTCTTGTGTGACGATGCATCATAAATCTACTCAAGAAGCTTCGAGACTTATGGGAACATTTTTTTCACAGTATGTAACATATGACAAAGAGGAACTTCACATTTTTCGATTTTCCACAATTTTAAAATGAAGTAGAACATATTCATTGTGTATTTGTAGTCTTGTTCATTATTCCCTTATTAGTACAGCAATACAATCATGTGTAATCAGCCATTCATTACGTATTTGTAATCGTTGAAAACGAGTGAACATTTATATATACAGTATGTAGAATTTATTCCCATTTGGACAAGGAAAGGAAGGTGCAATACACAATATAATCAACAGAGGGCCATATTGCCTCAGTTCTGACACATGACAGTGCTGCTGCTCTCTATAACTCAGTCAAGAATTGTGGATGCTTCTCGGTATATTTGAAGCCTTTCAGTAACATGCATATCAGTGAATATCTGTGAAATTCCTCTAGACTCCTAAATCTGTGTTTCCTTATATTCAGGTACACAAAGCACTTTTCCGTTATACACTGAAATGAGCTCCGCATGGTGATTTCTGTTATAATGCAGTGGGTAAGAATTTCAAAATCGAATTTAGTGTAAAGGTGTGTGAAAGCTGCATGGGTGTACCTGTAGTGACTTCCTGGATGAGTTCGGCAGCAGTGTGACAGCCCTCCACCAGGAGGTGACTCCAAGTGGACAGTTCTTTTGCAGTGTCCACTCGGAACAGGTGGGTCTCCACTCCATTCTTAGTACCTAAACGCAGGCCAAATGTTAAATCAGAATCCTGTCCTGATGAACTCTTTCCAGGGCCTGAATGAACAAGCCTAAAAGAGACAGAGACAGAGATCTTATCAGAGAGATTATCAACCTGAGACCAACTCCATAACTCCATAACCATTACTCGTGTTATTCACAAGACACTAGACACTCAGATTCTTTAAGGAATAATGCTAAAATTAGAATAAAACCAGTTCTGATTGCTATTCACTGTAGCACAACCTACAAGATCCAAAGTTACTTTCAGCTGCTCAGGGTCACCACAGCAGACCAATTGGTCCACACAACAACTTTACACAGGTTTTACGCCAGATGCCCTTCCTGACACAACCCTCCCATTTTTCCAGGCTTGGGCCCGGCACTGCATCCAGTGGCTGGAGTTTGGGCTTTGGCTGGGAATTGAACCCGGGCCTTCCGCATGGTAGGTGAGAAACCTACCACTGAGCCACCAATGCCCTTAAAAAACCCACTAAATCTACATATAAAACTATAAAGTCAGCAGGAATAACAAGCTACAGATTGGAACTAGAATTTAATGAGATCTGAACTGGGTCCACATTGCCATATATGCATTCTAGTTAACCTGAGATCTGTAATCTCACAGGAAAATAACTGCATCTTTCACAAAGAATGAAGTAGCAGCAATGCTCTAAAGACCATATATGGATAGCTGGACAGCAGGTCTAATCTTTCTATTTTAGGATAGAATGGACGTGACATTATATGAACTCTTGAAATTTAGCTTTTTTATCAGACTCAAAATGGAGAAAGTTTTTTCATCCTTGCATAATTATGAGAAACCATACTTTAACCATTACTACCATGTCTCTATTATCTAGTTGCTGTAAAATACAGATCTGAGATATTCACTGTTTTGTATTTAATAAATATAATTCTTAGAAATCGCACCAATCCGATACACAGTCTCAGTATCGAGTCAATACCAGCAAACTCTGTGGATGGAATACCAGAGAAAAATATTGGGTCCTGTAACAAATGGCAAAGAATGGAGAGGGAAAGTATTCTTGCAGCTGGAATTGTTTGCATATGAATAGACTTAACAGTTTGTGTTAGGATTGGCTTTATTATTTACATTTATTGTATTGGGCACATGCTTGTGTGACGGTGTTCGGATTTAAAGTCACAATCTCCCGAGCAGACATCCAGTGGCTTAACCACTCAGCTAACAGGTTCCTACTTTTATTATTATTAAAGAATTTCAGAAAAAAAAAAAAAAAAAAAAAGAAAACAAAACTATACAGCTGTGTAGTTTATAAAGTAAACAATATTGGATGGTATAGGTGTCAGTTGATACTCAAGGTTTCAGTATCTGTATCAGAATCAGAAAAGAAAAATCTCTACATCTCTAAATCTCTACATTTAGATTTAATTGTTTTAGACAAATTTGATTGTTTTAACTGGACATAATATATAATGGACAATTTATTCTAGGACAAAAAATCAGTAATACATACAGTAATTAATAATAAATAGTGCATGTGAACTTCCCAAGCACAATGTGGTTTCTGTACAACCTTATACACACACACACACACACACACACACACACAGCAGGTTGGCCATAAAGTCATGGCCACTTATTTATCTGTTTTTCACTTACATTAGGTCTACATTACATTAAATCTCATTTCTGTTGCTTAATGATTGTGTTCCCAAGCCTTAGCAGGTTGTGGCCATGTATTAGGATCTTGTTCCCACTCATGCTTTATTATTTTATTAAAATATAGATGTCACCAGCAGCTCCATAGATTTGTTCTGTGTGGTAGATTTATACTTTCAGCATAGCTCTTTCTTTCTGTGTATGTGTGTTTATATACCTGGTAGTAATGAGTGGATGGCTCTTGTCTGGGCTATTAAGACTCTCTCTGCTCTCAGGCAAAGAGCTGTACAACAACAGATCTCTGTCTGTCAGCACTGCCAGTATCGGCTTCTCGGATCCCTGCACACACAAACACTTAACTAAACCGGATTATTCAGTTCATGCACATAAAATTGATTCTAATTAATAAACACACACACACCTGCTCTATGATCCAGCCGATGTGTGTGATGTCCATGCCTGTCTGCAGGGCTCTGAGGCTGTCTTTAACTGTAGAGACCAGTGCAGCACAGCCTGCTTGGATAGCATTATACCATGACTGGGCCATTGCAGGATCCTTTGCCCTCAAAAACGCAGACTGCTTCCTGTCTGCTGATACCACCTCAAAATATCTACACACATAGACACAGGCAAGGATGAAGGGGAAGGAACAAATTACATAATCGCATGAATTGGGGAGGGTTAGTGTTAGTGTTTGCTATTTATAATATTTAGTACACATTCTCCCTCAACCGTAATCCTGGTTTAAAGGAAGAATATAAAGATGCCCCTGTCTCTCTTTATGTGTGTGTGTGTGTGTGTGTGGGGTGTGTGTGTGTGTGTGTGTGTGTGTGTGTGTGTGTGCTCGCATCAGGTTACCTGTCCTCTGTGTCTGGTGGGCATTGCTTGCGAGTAACATGGCACATTTTCAGCGGGATTGTTCTGGCCTCCCTCATGACTGGGTCAACCTGCTTCTGTGGTGTAGGGGGAGGAGAGTCCAGAAGAGGTGGAGCACCCGAAGACGCGTTCTTAAAAAACGCAGACATCTCTTTTATGTATTTTACTATGGAGTATGAGGAGAGAGAGAGAGAGAGAGAGAGAGAGAGAGAGAGAGAGAGAGAGAGAGAGAGAGAGAAAGATTAATAAAAAGGTAGTATGTAAGACCGCATCACAATGTTAATATCATGCATTAAAACTGAATTAAAAACAAAAAAAACAGAGTAAAAGTCACTCCTCAGCCAACTACCTCCTCCTTAAGCAGAAAGAGCACAGCAGGCCAGTCATTATTTGGATAATGGACCGTGACTAAAAGCTTTTTCAAAACAGCAAAATCCTAAATGTTTCTAAAATAATACTCTTTGCAGATAAACACATACTGACTATGGCTCATCTTTTGTTATTGCTGTCCGGATGTTATTTGAGTGGTGGCCCATTCCCTGCACAAGTCACCAAGTTGCTGTACTATGAAGTCTGCAGTGAGCGTTCCTACGGTTGCCATAGAAATAATGTTAAGCACAACACATAAATCTTAAGTGGCACAACTAGCGAAAAAAATAAATCAGTTCTCGTGCTGCTAAAATGAAACAATATGGAGGTAGATTTGTGTTTGTATGAAAACACTGTCCAGTGTATATCTGCATCATATTATACGAGATGAAGGAGAAGCAGTGTGCACTCTTTCCCACAGATCACGTCTTCACCCCGACTCGTAGTCGATGCACCAAATCTCTCCATATTCGCATAAAGTTAAACTTTTCTCAGGTTTGTTGCAGTCACTCAGGTCACTGCACTGAATACACACTCAGGAATACAGCATCTCTCACTGAAAACGAATGATCTCCGGCCGCTTTGTTGCTACGAGTCACTGTATAGGTGATGAGTGTAGCAACAGTGTTTAACAGCATTGTGTATTCCTTTATGGCACATTTGTTAGGCACACCAACATTTTGGTCTACCTTTTGAGTGTACAAGTAAAGATATAGTTTGATGTTAGCTGGATATACACTCGTACCTGTGTCTCAAACACACTACCCTGTAAGCTTGCTTGACAATGCCGCTGTTCTAGAAATGCTCCAACACCCAAATAATGTCTAGTCATCAGTGGTGTAATGGTGGTCTGTTTCTGTTAATAGACAAGACAGAGGAGGTGAAAGGTGGAATAAAAATACTATAATTATAAGAGCAGTATATAACTAACACCATATATGCAACCAGTTGGTTATAATTGTTTAGAATACAGTGATGTTGAATTTGAAAATCTGGTTGGTTAAAAGGTCTTCTATTATAGCATAGCTCTCACAGTGCATAATTCTAATCTGTGATCAATTTTCTATGACTTATATGACAGAAGCTCCACATTAACAGATTTTTTTTAATGTAATTGTTGATATGGTCAGGAGGAATTTTCTAATTTTCTGTCACATACACAATCATACACAGTTCTTGAAAGGAGTCTCTACTGGCAGTAAAGGGGATTGACTGTTTGGAGCTGCTATAGCATAAGTGTTAGAGGAACACTTACATGGAATCAACATGATTCATAGATGTTGCCCAAAACTAATAAATGGATAAAATGTACAATAAACTGAAGCTCATTCGTAAATTAAAAAAATGCTAGGGTTTACAAATTGCAAGAGGAATAAAACAAATTGAGACTTGCTCTCATTGGAAAATAATTAACTTCCAGATGGCAACATCATGTCTAGCATCCATGACACACTATACAGTTCCATAGTTTATCACACTCCATATAATATCACATGTTACACATATCTACATAAATGCTGCATGCAACACATGTTGCATCAGTCAGTGTCGGTCCAGTTCACAGGACATTCAGTACCCCAACCCTACAGTTCATTCTCCTGATACTTTGAAATAAATAAAAGTCTCCATCACTCTCTTTGACACACACACACACTCATTCACACACACATAGAGTGACTGAATATAAATAGCAGGCGCCACTAAGGGCCACAGAAGATCAGGTTTCAGTCAGTGTTGGGGTTGACGTCTCTGGGGGGGTGTGTGTGTGTGTGTGTGTGTGTGTGTGTGTGTGTGTGTGTGTGTGTGTGTGTGTGTGTGTGTGTGTGTGTGCAGCAGGGCTTCCTCGGCACATGAAAAGAAGTTTATCCTCGTAGTGGCACACACATCTCACCGAGTCAGCATATACACCAACCAGTAGGGCACGCACAACTGTGTTGTGATTGCACACAGGAACACACCCTTGCAAAAAGTTAATCACCCCTATGCCCCTTCAGCCCTTACACACACACATACACACACAGTTAAAACTGCTACTTCACATCCAGGCAGAATTTCCCAAAAGTATGTCTGCAATGGAATTTTTGGCACTCTGCTAATCTCTCAGTAAACAGTAATCATATGCAACAAAAGAGTTCTGACAGTCACAAACACGGGTAAAGAGGTATAGAGTATTTCTGGGTGTATTTTTAGAAGCAGGGATTTTGCCTGTACAAAAGCCTCTTAGGACGTGATATTAAATGACCTTTTGTGAAATTAAAAAAGACCAGGCAATGCCACAAGATGGAGAGCGCACACTATTCTGTTCAGCAAGAGTGAGGAACAGCACATAAATTAAAGCTCAGGGTAAGGTTAACAAAACAAAACAAAAACCTCAATGAACAAACATGGACTTAAAGGGGATTTTTGTAAAGCATTTATAATAATATGCTTGTTGAGAAGTACTGAATCAAATTTCTAAATGATGCTTGTGATAGAACTGGAGTTCACAAGGTCTACAATGCAAAGGCAGCCATTTTGTTATCCAAACTACCACGTGTCCCCTGAGACCTATGTGTAAAATTGATAACACTAAGATGGTGGTACTACTTTGTTACTACAAGCCCCTGCATGTTGCTTTCCCCACCTTCCATGGATTTCACCTGGGCTTTTTCAACACCATGTCAATAATTGAGCATGTACAATATGAACTGCCAGAATTCGTCATAGAAACTTTCAGATCCTTGGTTTTGAACCATACCAATAGAGCTTTGGAAAGATGATTAGGGTTCATGTCCTGTAGGAAGTTGAAGCTCCACTACAGTGTCGTCTCTTAGTGACTGGAACAGTTTTTATTCTAAGACACCTTTGCATTTGCTCCGTCTTTCTTGCCCTCAAAACTGACCAGTTGCCCAGTCTCTACTGATGAAAAGCATCTCCTCAACATGATGCTACCACCACCATGTTTCATTGTTTCACTTGAGAGGTTAACTATCTTGATTTTCCTAGCATGATGTGCCCAAGCCAAAAATAATGGGAATTTCATATCTCATCATCCCAGAGAACCTTTTTCGTTAGATGAGCTGTGGGCATGTATTTCTGGCTAACTACATGTGGGGTTTTATAGGCTTTTTTATATCCTCCGTAAAATGTTCATGTTAACACAATCTTGGTCATTTTGCTAATCTGTCATTGTTTTTTTAATGAGGAAAGTACAACATGTATCAAAAGATCAAGTTTTAGAGATTTTGGCATATTAGTAACCTTATGCAAAGTTTTGATAAGGTATAAAACTTAGCAAATGTGTAATCATTAGTGTTACAGATAAGACAGGATTACATAGTTCGAATGTTTCTGTAATACAGCACTAGACTCTTATCACTGTTGTTAGCAGTTTTGCCCCAATAAGTGTCTCTATAACTAGATTTTTATCAAAACAATCTAAATGACTTTGTTTACTTCTTAGTGAGTGGATTATGTTGGAACTTTGCAGTAAGTGAAATATGTAGGAACACCCTTAAGTCTCCGGAATTTCCCCTTTAACACTGGGACCGAATTTAACTCATAATCGTATACACTAAAGTAAACCACTGAGCCTCTTTTTATAACTAAATTACTACAGCAGTGAGAGCAAGAGAATGAGAGGCCTATTTAAACATTCACCTCAAGGTTTAAGGCTTTCATGAATCTTTGGGAAGTTAAATTCCTAAACTTGTGAACACAAAGAAAGTAAACAGTGATATGTGGGAATGTGTTTAAGAACAGCGATTCTTCAGATTCTTCTTATTGGTCAATCTATCCATTGGAGTTGTTTATCTTGCTGCCTCATTGGGCAAACATAAGACTGGGTTGCCAAGTCAAAGTCAAAGGCATCCTATCCCAGTGTTTTTCTGCTCCTCGGTTGCCGTGGGAGCAGCTGGAATGCGCCTGATTGGCTACTCTATGACTCCTGAAACATGCTTGGCTCTGTAAAAGCTCTGTTAGGCCAGGAATGTCCCTCAAAATGCCCCCGCAAAAATGAACCAATGAGAACATACACGCACACACACACACACACACACACACACACACACACACAGTCAACAGCAACATCACTGCTGACAAGGGTACAAATTATGCACTGTCTCGCATTTATACCGATAATGGCTTCTGAACAGTTTTAATCACATATACAAGATGCAATCTAAAAAAATGTGAATGTATCCGCATATAATTTTACATTTAAACTGAGTCTATAGTTTCTGGAAGGATAAGAACTTATACGAGTCAGTTTGCTGCAGCCTCCAGAGATCAGCCGAAGAAATGATCAGAATAACGAGCAGAACTCAATTTACGTAACATCCCCTTATCGGCAAAGTCTCACATGAGCTCATTAAATGAGTGGCCCGCTGCCAGAGAGAACCATGCTTTTGAAAAACGGTTCTTTGGATCATTTATCATAGGTACAAGCTAGCACTTTCTGATGATACAGCACAAAAGGGCACATTGGTAATGGTGTTAATTTAGTTAAGTGTGAAACTTCAGTTAAGTGAGAAAAATCAAGTCCTGACTTAGATACCAATCAGTCTTTTTAAAGAAGTAAAGAACTTACTGCAAAATCTACTCACATCTCTGTCTGTTAGCAGTAAATATGGGAGGACCAACATGCCACAAAGGACAGATTTAATACAACAATCCTAATCCAGAAATCCTATTCAGGGAAAAGGAAGAATGGTGTGTTATGTAATAAATGCCACAAGATACACCTTTATAGAGACAATAAACTAGTAAATGAACTAGTGTTATTTTGTGGTTACATTATACCTTGAGAATTTGACAGCATTATTTTCAAAGATTCCAGTCATGACAGCTCTTGGAATGGATTTAACATCTTTTATTAATCTTTTATTATTGGAATTTTATTCCAATCCATTTAAATGGACTGAAGGTAGATTGTCTTGGTGGACTAGATCTGCTTTGGAGCTGCTGCTGATTGAGTATGAGGACTTGCTCGTTTAGACATGCTCAGATGTGGAGATAAGAGGGCCATGCTGTTGTTGTGGAAGCACCATAGCAGATCTATACAGTGGTGTCGGGGAGGAGGCGGGTATCATTCACTCAGAACTTAAAACGCACAAAGGCCGTGCCTGGTGAGATAGTTGGGATAATAAAGGATTATCTGGAAAAGGAATGGTAGCCGAAAAGCTGTGGCACTGGTGTCAAGGGAACCAATCAGCACACGGATAAAGTTTCATGGCTTGCCTGGGCATTCTTAATTATAATGAATTATTATTTATTGTACTATCTGCTTCTCAGCAAGGCAAGAACACACATGGCTAATTTGTAAAGAATTAGTAGTCACTAGTGGATCATTAGACTGACCATTTGTTAAGCAAAGTATACATTTATTTGCTGCTGTATAGATCTTCATTGTGCTGTGCATTACACTGTGACTTCCTAATAATGTATTTGAAGTCTTATACTAACATGTTATTCCTGAAAGTGTATTTAATACGTCATGGTCATATATACATTTTCTACAATGTATATATATTGGTGGGTGGGGGTTACATTGGTGCCGTGACCCGAATGGGAGTGAGGTTTAGGGGTGTGAGTGTAACGGAGGCTAGCAGTATGTGCTGTGCAGGTAAACCTCACTCCTCTGATCTCAAGAGGCGCAGTAGCAACTGATGCTAGTGGTAGCAGTCTTTATCCTCCTTGTTAGCATGCCCCCCTCCCATGCTGGAGACCCAGGTTCGAGCCCCACTCAGAGTGGGTGCAAGTAGGACCCAGGGGGGGTTACATAGGTTCATTTTACAATCAAAGCTACCATCATTTTACTGTCATGAATAAGAACCCCTTTTTTTGTCAAGAATTCCTGCAAAACATCATTTTTAGTTCTGCTCCACTAAAACTCTAACAGGTACTTACCAAATGAATCGACAAATTGGATGTCTTGTGCCACCGTGTGAAATTTAAAAGATTAAAGCAGGAATACTGTAAACATGGTGGCTTCACCAGTTTGCATAGTGAAATACTTCAGCATGTGAGGAGAAATCTTGCATTTTGAATTGACTGTCTTTTCTCAGCGTGATACTATATGTGCCTCCACATAGTGATGTTAAATTGAGAACAAATGACATAGCTTAGCTCAGCCAAATGGGATTTTTACTTCTAATATTGTATTATCGTGAAGTAAAATGCAAGTCCCTTTATGATTGTTACTATTTTCATTTCGGTATACTGTTAAGCTTTTCCTCGTTCCTGTTGGAATTGCAGGGAAATTTTTATTTCCCCATTTTCATAGAATATCACTAAAATATTACTCTTTCCTAAGCAGCTCTCTACTCTCAACTACACAGATGGCAAGCACCACTCTTCTGCAACAGTGCCTCTGGTTTTTAAGGTTTTTACATGTATACATTTCTGTTACTTGTTTTAGATACTTAAAGTACATACCTCTTTAATAGCCAGCATATAATCAGCTCAATATGCCTCACAGAGGTAGCTGTCTTAATAGTCAATGTTAGAGTCATTTTGTGTGTGTGTGTGTGTGTGTGTGTGTGTGTGTGTGTGTGTGTGTGTGTGTGTGTGTGTGTGTGTACACAGCAGTGAATGAATAGATTGCATTTTTGGGGTCAGGTCCAAATCCTGTCGTGAGAACGGGAATACTGAAATAGGAATACTTCAATGGTACATTGCAGAGCAACATACACACACACACACACACACACACACACACACTCATTCACACCTAGAGGCAATTTAACATAACCAATCTGCCTACCAGCATGTTTTGACAGTGGGAGGAAACCCACGCACACGCAGGGAAAATATCAGAAACTCTACAAAGACAGAAACCCAATCTCAGGATAGATTAATCTGGGGACCCTAGAGCTGTGGAGGTGGCAACATTACCCACTGTTCCACCATATCACCCAATCTGCATAAAATTAACTTATATTTAGTCAAGCTGTGTTTTTTACGATATAAACTGCTTAAGGTATAACCTAACAACTCTATAACAGGTTGCATTACAGAAACTATACAAAAATCATTCATAAGACGTATTGATTCTGCAACTCGGCTAAATCTACTGCTTTCAGAAAATATTTCAGCAAATAATTAGCAAATAACCATTTTTGATCAACAAATTTTTGTGTGTAGAAAAGATCAGCAGGTATAGAAATACTCAAACTTACCTGTTTGGCACCAACAATCACGCCACAGTTAAAATCATGGCGATCACATTTTTTCACATTCTGATGTTTGATATGATTTTATCATTCACTGCTGCCACATGGTTGGCTGTTTAGATAAATGTACAGGTGTTTGTAGAAAATTGCAATATGCTTACCAACTCTGACACTGAAACAATGTTCCTGGCTCAATATGAGCAGCAAAATATCACAATGAAATGCCCTGTAACTCTTGTTAACCATACAGAATCACAAAAATTTTAACTTCAACGAAGGCAGAACTGTGCTTGACTGGCTTGTATTTCACTAACAGGCTCTGGCATCTATATGATGCCCAGAAGGACTGGTGTGTAGGACATGAGTAGAAACAGAAGCCTAAGGGAGCATTTGTTCGTGAGTAATGGAGTTTAAGATGCGTGAAAATTGCTGTCATCCTTCGCAGCTTTTCTCACCATACTAGGGTGAGAAAGACCATAATTCACACACAGACAGACACACACACATGAACACACCAAACTGGCAGTGTTTGGCTGTTTCTGTCTGTGTGAGTTTATTTAGTTTACTTGTTACTGTAAGCAACTGAGCCTGCTCCAGTCTGGCACATCTTCCACCCCATTTCCCCTATCTCTCTCTCTCTCTCTCTCTCTCTCTCTCTCTCTCTCTCTCTCTCTCTCTCTCTCTCATACACACGCACACACTTCCCTTAAAATGTCATTGTCCCTTTCCGCAACACTGTTCCTACTTAATTAATCAATTAATGGACTCTCTATCTCTATTTCTCAGTAGGGGATACAATAATTGTTTTCCCTGTTCCCCCTATCAGTGTTTGAATAGGAGAAAGCAGCAAGAGTCTACACACACACACACACACACACACCTTCATGGTTGCACTATTCCATTCCTAAGAGCCCTGTTACAGAAGGTAAAATGCTGATATGGCACTTTACAGCACTTATCATATCCAGTAACTCTTCAGTCTTCTTTCTCTCGTTCCTTGTATTCCTCCGTTCCTCTCCTTCAGACTCTAGATGCATCTCTTTCCATTCTAAACTTCCTAAAATGAACTACAATGACACACTATCAAACAACGATCATTAACACATCATATGTAGTCCAAGCCTTTCTCAATGATTTATTATAGAACAAATGTTGCACTGTGATCTGGCAACCTGCCTTGGCTGCAAATCCACAGCTCTAGTGTGCTTTGCTTCTCACATTGATTTATTCACTGAACCCGTGCTTGAGTATGATGGTCTGCTGGGGCGGGATAGAAAGCTAAACTGAGAAAGCAGTCAGCAGTGTCTAGGACACAGCTCACACTCCTCACATTGTCCAAAGTCTTTCATTTATTTTGCCCAGAAGACAATGACAGATTGTTGTTTGACCATATGCGTGGCCACATGTCTGTGTATAGTGATGGTGGTAAGAATACAGTTTTAAACGTATTAGGGCTTACTGAATTTGTGTGTGTGTGGGAGGGTGTGGGAGTGTATTTTATTTTTCATTTGTGTGCGAGGGTGAGGCTGAGATGAGGTCATCGCCAGAGACCAGCTGTAGCTTTATGATTTCATCTGCAGTGTTTTATGGGTACATTTACCTGACCTTCCTTTCTGTGTACTCTGCTGAGATTCCTAGGCCACAATGACAGAACATTTCTCACATGGAACCTTAAATTCGCTCTCAAATTAAATGTGAACCTCAGTCCCCATGTATATGAAAGAATAAAGAATTCTCCTGCCCTGTGATTTATCGCAGAATGTCATACACCCTTTCTCATTTTTCATGACTCTAGCCGAATATAATCACATTTCCTCTGTGCTCCTTTAGGTTCATTATGTTTCAACACGTAAGAATTTATTTTTAGAAAGCGAGTTGTCTATAGTCAAGATAATGAAACAGAAAGCTCAGTGCCCTTCTAAATATGTTAAAAACCTGGTGACAAAACCGTTGGACAATTTTAGACTAGAATTTATCGTAAAGGAAGACTGACGGTGAAAACGCAGACTGCTCGATACTGCACCTCTCTCGTCTTATTTACATTTAAAGATACTGTATGATGCTGCACTTTGAAAACCTTGCACAATCTTTAACACTACACTGAGACAGAGCCATAGGCTGCTGATCAGCAGTTTCATCGAAAGCCTTCTTAAATCTCAAGCCAAGAAACATCCTGACTGCTTGCTTTCACTGTTTGCTCGACTTCATACATATCCCTGCTTCCTACTGTTACTTTTTTTGTATTGGTGTATTTGGCTGTGTGCATGTACAATTTTTCATCCAACCTAAGATCACATTTTAGTCATAATTTTTAATCATTAGCATTTGTCTTACCCCATAATTACATCATTTTTAAACTCCGAGCGTTCTTCCAACCTCCATGCTTCCATGATTTCATTATTTTGCCATCACAGAAATTACTGCAAATTCCACAATATTCTGAGAAGACTGCGATTTTTCAAAATTACTGCAGATTTTCTGCAGACTTGGGTCGAGACAGGTCATCATTACAACATGCATTCATCCAAGGCCCTGTTCGTATCACATATATCAAGAAAGCATTGGCATACGTGTCTTCACTGGTAAGTAGTTTAAAAGAAGAATCCTGTGCTTGCAATTTTCTAAGAAGCTACAGAAAAATCATTTGGGTGCAACAACCACAAAAAATCTCAGTGAAATCCAAGTGGGACTGATATATACTTGTCGTCTCAAAACATTGATCTGTATAATCGACGTAATAGATTTGACGAGCTAATATGTCCGTGTGATTGATTTAAATATTTGTATATACAGTATCACTCATTTATCTGAAAGAAGTGATGCTTTGTTTACTGTTCATGCTGTGAGCAGCCATGTCGATATGATGTCACTGTTGAACTCAGAGTTAAAGAGACTTGAAATTACAAGTAGGAGTTCCAAATTTTCTAGAAGTCGGAAATTCTGAATTACAGAAGCAGCATTAGACCAAACCGTGTGAGTGGATTTTGAATAAACTGACAAATTTTTCTATGAAAAGTTCCAAACAGGTAACGGTGGAGTAACAGTGATTATGATTTCTTACCCTCCAAGATAACCTCCTTCCCTGTCTTTTTCAGAGCTTGCACGGCTTCATCATGAGTAGCTTCTCGCAGGTCACATCCGTTGACAGATAGAATAGCGTCGCCGACATACAGAGCCTCGGTTTGGTCTGCTGCGAGTCCTTTGAAGATCTTAGAAATCAAGATGGGCATCTTGTTCTCTTTACCACCTGAAAGAAATTGCAGTCACACAATCAGCTCACTGCCATACTGCTGATTTCCCTTGTACAGAACAAATGTATTTCACATGGACTGCAGCAGTATGTGATGCTTTATACTGGAAGTTAACCCATTTTAAACTTAAAAAATAAATTGAAATATAGATTAAATATAGATTCATGAACATTTTATTTCAGAAAAAAGCATGAGGCTGAACCTACCAGAGGTCATCAAATTAGTATAGTAATAATTCTAATTATTATTTTCACATGATATACATCCACTCAGCTCCAAAATTCAATAAAAACATTAAAATCCTGTTATGGCTGGCAAACTTTTTAATACTGATTTGAGAGTTCTGTGTATATTAAGGGTGTAATAAGCCATTGAGGGAGGTTAGCATATTTGCACTGATTCCTGCCTCCACCCTGTGTGTGGGGAGTTTGTATGTTCTCCACGTGCTTCCTCAGGATACTCCGGTTTCCTCCCCTAGGCAAAAAGCCATGTGTTGTTAGCTGATTAGCATCTCTAAAATGTGCTTAGTATGAGATTGTGTGTGATTGTGCCCTGAGATAGGTTGGTACCCTGCCATGTGCCCCGAGTCCCCCAGATGATACACTTCAGATTCCACAAGATCCCGTGTAGGATAAACATTACAGAAAAAAGGATGGATAGATGTTCCATTGATTTTAAACACAACTACTGAAATCGGTGCATCATAAATTGCATATTGCTTACGAACTGCTGCATTAAAAATAATTCTTTTTTTTTAACCAATATGTAAATAATTTAACAAGCTAGCAAAGTGAACTAGAAAGTAGAAATTATTAACATATTTGTCTATAGTTACTAAATCGAACTGAAATGTATATCTTAGAAGATTCGTTGGTATCGTCAACTATCAATTTGTTGCCTTATGAATTGAAATTGTAATGTATCATGTGGAAGTGTGATGTTTACACCTCTAGTGTATATGTCTTAACTCAGACCTCAAGACTGTCTGCTTGGAGATTGATTCCATTATTACATCTCACCTCACTTTGCCAGACTTTATGTACAACACATTCTGCTCTGTCTAATACTTAATTGATGTAGTCATGACTATTGTATCAGCTTCCACCATTTAATATATCAATACATATATATATATATATATATATATATATATATATATATATATATATATATATATATATATATATTGTGAATATATTGCTTGATATATCTATAATATTTTATCTATATTATTTAAATGAGTTGTGCTACAAGGCCCTTGACTTTTATTTCTATATTTAAAAATGCAAGACTAATAGCTGAATGATGTGCACGCTATACGACCATGAGCAGGGTTTATCATTACTTTTGTCTATACATACCCACAATACTTCGCTGGTTCAGCTTTCCAAGGTACAAATGAAAAAGTCATTTATACCACAGCAACTGAAAAGGAATGACTAAATGAATGCAGTAAATGCAGCACAAAAAACACTCCAATTCCACTGCACTCCCATGATAATAAACGTGACCATTCGTTGTCCTGTGTGCTTCATATCTAACTTCCTGCTCTGCCATGCATTAGAGATACAACTGTGCCTGCTTCCGCCTCTTTTGTCCCATGAGCAAACCGATATCATTGGAATTCAGGGCAAAATTAGATATTGGCCAATATACTGTACATATTGAGTAATAATGAAATCAGATAAGTCTTAGTTTCTCAGACTTCTGTGGTTTTCTACATTGACAGATGATATATGATCTGTAAGCCAAATCCCTTAAAGAATCCATCTGATCTGTCAATGTAGAAAACCACACAAGATAATGTGGTCAAGATGATTAAGATTATTTCTCAAAAGTGTGTCAGAATATATTTTGTAAGAAGAGAGGAACTGTTCACAATCTTTATGGCTTGTTAAATCTATGACATTGACTTTATAAATCAATGTTTTGAGGCAGCAAGTATATATCACCTCCCCAAGGATTTTGTGATTGTTTTTGCCAAAATGTTTTGATTTTGCTTATTTTTTTTTAGCATGATGTAGCTTTGATATTCATTTGCAAACAGAGAAGAACTGTATGAAGGAGTAGTCCCTGAAGCTCTCCCTTTGACCTGTAAATCCCACATCTTGTGATGGTGAGTGTGAGGAATACAATAGGCTTCGGCTTTCACTAGCTTTAAGGCTTTCAGTAGCACATAATAATGTCAGCTAGCTAACTAACTGAGCAGTTGCTGAGATACTGCCTCCTACCTCCTTATTTTCAGGAGAAGCACTTGATACATCCAAATACATAATTTGTATTGATATATATGATACATGAACTCCAACAACAGGCAAACCACCACACAACTGAGACCGGCTTATATAGTATGTCTTAAAGCAAACAATCACCACACCCACACCCACACCCACCACACCACACCACACCACACCACACCACAATCTAAAGTCCTCACAAACACATACTGTGAAAACCACCTACTCTCTTAGGTGGTTTTCACACTGGCCATGTTTGTTGTGGTCTGAATGTGAGTGTGTTTGTTCCCAGTGCTCCCCACAGCAATGGTCTTTTGCATTTGCATTCATCACAAATTTTTTAGTGCTATTATGTGCAGTAAGGCAGCTCAGCTATTCTGTTTTCCACAGCATTCCCCTGCCACTCATGGTACACATGTGATGTGGAAACTAATGATGTTGTCATCTGCTAAAACATATGTTAAGGTTACTTAACTTCCTGAACAAGTGCAGACTCGAGTAGTTGAGTTCACATTCACAGGAATTCAGAAATTCTCGTGTTCAGCTCCTGGTCTACATCACAGCTTTTACATGACCAACTTTTCATGCAGACCATCCTTCTTTTCAGCCTATACCTCTTCCCAGGAAGGAAACTGAGGAATAAACCAGTCCCAAGCCTGTGTAAAATGGCAGGGTTGCGTCAGGAAGGGCATCTGGTGTAAACCTTGTGCCAAAATCAAAATATGTGGATCAGATGATCCGCTGTGGAGATCCCAAACAGGGAGCAGCCGAAGGACAACAACAACAACAACAGTACAGCACAGTGAAATTTTTTTCTTCACATATCCCAGCTTGCTAGGAAGGTGGAGCAGAGAGGGTTAAGGGTCTTGCTTAAGGGCCCAGCAGTGGCAGTATGAACCCCTGACCTTCTAATCAGTAACCCTTTGAATTTAACCACTGAACCACAATTGCCCTGGGTAAAAGAAGAATGTCTACCACATTTGGTGAAAGAAAACACCTTTGTCTGATTGCTGTTAATGTTGTTAATAGAATAAACTGCTTTGCAAGACCATTCTAAATAATGACACATTGACTGTCTGTTAGATTGTAAGATTGACAGATTCATGAACAGAAAGATGTATTGATCCAAATTTTGTGGAAGACATTCACTGTCTGCAGGTACGTCTCTAACGCTGAAAGAGAAACTAAGCAAAAAATAGTGGGAGAAACATCTCAGATGGTCCAAAACAGAATGAAATAGCAGTGTTCTGGCAGAATGTGTTAATGACTCAGGAGACCCAAGATCCCCAAGATGAAGAGAAATACATTCTCATAGGGCACAAAAATGATTGAAAAATCTAGCCTGTAACATAGAGGAAGTGACTAATGTGCAATATTTTGCAGATGAAAAGGAGTGGTAAAGTACAAATCTGATGCTTTTAGATATAAAACATATCGTATAATTAATCAGGTTTTTTTTCCTGTAGTAAAACATGTTTGCACACTATGACTATAATTCTTTAAGCAATATGCTAAATAAAGCTAAATATTTATTTAAGTAATTTCACACCAGTTTGATTTTTTCAGTATTTGGCACTTGATTTCTTGGCGCAAGGTAATCTGACCAGCGCGTGAGCTGATTCTACAGTATTCCACTAAATGCTTCCACAGCAAGAGGTAGTTCTGCGGGAATCATTTTTCGGAATCCAGCCAAATCTTCGCTGCTCAGGAAATTAATAATGTTGATACGAGCAGATTAAATCATGTTAGCTCTCAGCCCCTGTCTCACACTCTAGGTCCTGGTAAGAATTTATGAGGGTTGGAAGAAGGTTAGATGCTAATGTCTGCATCTAATGTCTGTGTTTAAAAAGGGGTTTTAGATCATTCTAATAAATATTACATGTAATACAACAGAGGCGTCAAGATCATGCTGAGCGTGTCCCAGCTGTGGAGTGTACTGGACCTTTTTTTCTTTTAAGAGACTTGTTGACTGCATGCTTGAAGAAACTGGATAAAGAAAAGGCATGTGTTAATGAAATTCATGAAAAAAATGCATTGCTTGAAATGTATAAGCTGTATAAGGTGAAACATACAGCTCAGAATAGGTAATTTCATTACACTGACCACTTTCCTATATCAGATGTCCTCTAACTCCCTGTGAATTACGTTGAACACTCTGACAATGAAAATTATGTTTGGTTTGATCCTTGCTCTGGAGCATGCTCCAAAACACATACATAGATCTTCTTTAGTACAGGAAGGTTATGCCTGCAGTATATCTTCAAAGGAAACAGCTCTAAATCATTTTCAATGAACATCGGGTGGCCATTGCAACTGGTCTCAAGGGTTTCTCAATATCAGACATCCATCTGGTGATGCCAGAGGAAGCAAAGTAATACCCTTGAGTTTGCGTTATGAAACATCACATGGGAAAACAAAGTGTACACAATGAATCTATGAGGATACTGTACATTGGTTTGGAATAGTTTCCATCATTTTCATTCCTGAGAAGGATTTCAAGTCACCTTTAAATACCTAGGCATTTTAAAGCATCAGAATCCCCCATTTTTGACGATCTGAATGAATTCAATTTTATTGCAGATTCCAAAAGTAATTTTTACATGTGCACTAAACACTGCAATCCGATTCAAATATTCATTTACATTTGCATTTCATAGATTCCAAAACAATTCCATAATAAAATGTAGCACCTGAAGTCATATTCACACCTCAAAAATAGCCCGATTCAAGCGTTTACATGTCTAATTTTCCCTAATTTACCAAATTATTTCGGATCTACACCAACCCTTTCAATCCAATCAAAATTTCATTCAGATCAAGCTGGATCGGTTCAACTGAGGTGTCTTCATGAAGGCTTTTTTTTTTTTTTTTTTTTTTTTTAAATATGATTGAGCAATAAATCCTTTTACTAACTGATTATTTGGTTGCATGTAAATGCACTGTCTGAAACTTCACACTATGGGTGGAATGGAATACTATACATACAATCTACAGTATATTGCTGTATTTTCATAGTTCTGCAATGTTGATTTTTCTCCTGATTGTTATTTTCCATTTAAAAAATAACAAAAACTAATCAGTGCTTGTCTAAAAAGCAGGAAAAGTAACATTTCTACCATTTTTGGTTTGTTGGTAGAATATGGGAGGTGTAAAAATATTACTAGCTGTACAGTACAGTTGGAAACTGGCAACTGATTTTTAAATTATTCTGCAGTAATGTGTAGTAAACAGTTAAAAAATGAGCATCATAATTCGATATAATCCTTTAAGTACTCTTTAGGTTCGCCTCCATCACATGAGGATTGGATACGTGAGGAAAAAATTAGACACTCTTCCAAAGGACCACTGAAATCCTTTTACAAACTCTGGAGACCTATACTGGGTTTTACTGAGAACCTAAGTAGACCTATTTGGACCTTCTCATTAGAGTCCTGCTGGAGGACCACTATACCAGACCCTTTTATTTATTTATCTATTTATTTATTTATTTATTCATTCATTTGTTCATTCATTTATATTATTATTCTTATAGAATTTTATTTATTTTTAATTTTTTTTTTTTTTTTTTTTTTTGCAGGCTCTGGGGAGGGTTGTGGGTGGGGCTTCTGTTGCTGTATTCATTGGTTTGTTTCTTGTTTCTTCTCCTCTTATCAGACATCCTGTTTCATTTTGTAACTGAAGTAATACATTTTGTATGTCTGCAAAAATGTAATAAAAAAAAGAAAAGAAATAAAGAAAGTTTGCGATGTCCATGCGGCTGACATTTTCTCTGTTGATGCTGTTCACTGGCCAGTAACCAATGAAAAAAATGTTACTTATCATCACCATTAACATTATGTGTGAAGTATTAGATTCACCATTTCGATTTAGGTCTTGTTGGGTCAAAATCTTCACAGGGCAGATCTATTGCACTTTTGACATATTTTTTGTACTCCAGTGTTGCAGAGCCCCAGTGAACACACATACTGGCTGGCAGGGCTGATAACATAATATAACCTGTGAAAAACATCACTGAATATCGTGGCAAAAGAATATCATGTATTCAAGCCAATTTCAGTACTGTTTTCATGTTTGGTATGTTTGTTCTTTAAACAAGCCATTGGCTATTTTCTGCAGTTTTACCCAGTTCGTTCTGATGATCTGGCTAAATAACTGTGAAATGTGCCACTGCCTTAAATATGTTTTGACCCTACTGATCAATCCCCATCACTCTTAAACTTGTACCAACCTTAGTCATACCATTCTGGCCCCAGCTACTCCGAACTATTGAAAATCACTGACCTTTAAAGACAGCTACAACCTTCTAGGTGGTTTGTCATCACCCTAAATACTATTGGCTAAATACCAATACTGATGGAGTTTTGGAAATGTGCCACTGGCTTGGATACGTTTTGACCCTTTTAAAGAATCTTTGCCACTATACCAATCATTAATTCACCCCTATGCGAACCCGGAAAGCCAGAGTGCTAAAGAAACATGCTACTTTATATATACTACAGCCTTCTGTTTGTGCTCAAATATTGCCTCAATTCATCTGCAATTCAATTTATGGTATATGTACAGTATTCTGTTGAGTACCAGTCTAATACCTTATATAACAGCTATTAAAAAAAAAGGATTATTTCCTTCCATTAACTAAACTCTAAACTACCTTTTTTATGTTTATGTGTTTGAAGGTTCTCAGTAGTGAGATCCTTCTGCACTGCTGCATAACTTTCTCTGAAGCTCTATGACCTTTGAAGAGAAGAATAGGGACATACTAGTCTTTTATATTTGTAATAGGAAGAAAGGGTTGACATTTAACATGCTGACAGAGAGAGGGGTAAATTCTTAACTTATTGCCTTCATTTGCTCTTGAAGGAAATGAAATGGTGTGTATGAAATGTCAGATTAAGAATGTGTGGTTGATAGGAAAAGCACAAGGCAGAGCAGGATTAAAAGAATCAGGGTTTGCCCAAATAAGTGAGCTAGTTATGTAACTTTTTATTCTGCTAAGTTGCTCCCTGGTGAGGTCTGCAAAAAAAAGCGGCGAAAAGGCACTGAACATCTAATAAGCCTCTGCATGGTTAGCACTGGAAAACACACCATAATTTAATGACACGTAGAGAAAATGCAAACCAGAATCACTGGGTGCTGGCAAAGTTACACAACCCAATGGAAATACTTCTCACTGGAAAATTCATATCATGGACCAAGTCTTTCTTGGTCACACTTGGGGTTTCCACAAGAAAAAGAACAGCAGATCTACTTACATCTGGCACTACAGTAAATATAAAAATACAGCTGTACTTTGGACTCAGTGCAAGGTCATCTCTCTCTCTCTCTCTCTCTCTCTCTCTCTCTCTCTCTCTCTACCTAAAATAAATAGCACCAATCCCACCACTCCTCCTTGCTCTTGTCCCATAGCTTTCATTTCAAGCCAGTGACAACGCTGAGCATTGTGGGTAATTCTCTTGTCAGCTGTTGGCATCAGGGTGCAACTCCCATCCCCCTCGTACACACTCTGCCTCAACCCTCACTATGACCTCCTCAATTACTGACACAAACAACCGCTCTCAGAGGACAAGCCATTTCATTAATAACTGATAAGATCTGAACCCAATATAGTGGACAATGTGACTCATAATGTTTAAGTAAGACCAGACACTTCCTACTAACGTCGAACAATTCTTCATGTACTTAGAGTGACTTTTTCTTGGTCAGACATGAGCGAAACAGCTGCAATCGTGAGGCGTTCTCAAGGCATGATATTAAATATAGACATACAACTCCTACGCGTGGGTGGGTGTAATGGGGGCATATATATTTCCTAAGTGTGTGTGAGGGGAAGGTTTAAGTTATCAGTTTATGCTCATTCATGCACAGAGAGCACAAGTATATCAGCTGAGAAACAAAGCCATTTAAAAACCAGGACTTGAACAAACCGGGCTTCACGGCAGCTATAATATGCCAATAACTCAGCCATTAAACTACCTGCTTAAAGACATTATCATTAAATCTATTTAATAAGCCTATTCCCGTCGTGGGTGTAAAACTGTGAGCTCACTGATCCTCAAATATCTATGAGCACTGTAGAACTGGATGAATTGTGGATGACTTTTTGGTCTTTAAATACAAGAGGACTTCAGAGAGTTCTGATTAGGACATGTGGAAGATTCTGCAGTGGGAATGAGTGTGTGTCTCCATCAGACTACACTGTAATAGTGGAATCTAACCAAATGTATTCTGATAGTGTAAAGACTGTTATGAACTATTGTTCGACCTTCATAATGAACATAAGTCACCTTTTTGTCTTCTACCTTGCTGTCTACAGTTATATTAGAGACATGCAGATAACAAAATAGACAGCAAAAAAAAGCATAAGGTTCAGATTGTAACTTTTTAAGCACTACGCAGCTTTAAATGTCAAGCATTGCAGCAAAGAGGGCTGTAAGTGGATGGACTTTTGTGCTCTTCTGATTTATGAAACTCAGGACAAGTTGATGATGTTAGAAGTTAAATGAGTGGAAGTGTGACTTTATTATCTACCTTTAATGCTGATGCCGAGTCCTCCCACGTCCTGTTTGGTAACTCGTACGGTTCTCTTCACGTTGCTGATGGAATCCGGGACAGCGGGAGAGTTCAGGTGGCCCGGCTCTCCATTCATAGTACCGCCGGTGGCCGGCGTGCTTTTAGCCGCCTCAGCGCTCACCTCCCCTGGGCTTAGAGTGAGCGTGTCCGCGCTGAGTGTAGCTAACACCCGGCTCCAGCGCTCCGCGGCCACGCGAACCTCGAGCAGTCCGCTTTTCGGAGCCTTCGCTGCGGCCGCCATGTTCCACACATTCCTGGAATACCGGCCTGCCAGAGTCCCGTAAAGAGATAGGGGTGGAGAAGGAAGAGAAAGAGAGAGAGAGAGAGAGAGAGAGAGAGAGAGAGAGAGAGAGCAGGAGCGAACAACCCCCACTCCACCTCCTTTAACTGCATCTCTCTCTCTCTCTCTCTCTCTCTCTCTCTCTCGTCCACACTTTTCCCTCAGTGTGTTAGCTTGGATTGGCCATAACAGGATGGGAGTTTCTTCTTTCTTTCTTTCTTTCTTTCTTTCTTTCTTTCTTTCTTTCTTTCTTTCTTTCTTTCTTTCTTTCTTTCTTCTTTTCTGCTGTTTTCTAACTGTTTTAATTCTTTCTTTCTTTCTTTCTTTCTTTCTTTCTTTCTTTCTTTCTTTCTTTCTTTCTTTCTTTCTTCTTTTCTGCTGTTTTCTAACTGTTTTAATTCTTTCTTTCTTTCTTTCTTTCTTTCTTTCTTTCTTTCTTTCTTTCTTTCTTCTTTTCTGCTGTTTTCTAACTGTTTTAATTCTTTCTTTCTTTCTTTCTTTCTTTCTTTCTTTCTTTCTTTCTTTCTTTCTTCTTTTCTGCTGTTTTCTAACTGTTTTAATTCTTTCTTTCTTTCTTTCTTTCTTTCTTTCTTTCTTTCTTTCTTTCTTTCTTTCTTTCTTTCTGTTGTTTTCTAACTGTTTTAATTCTTTCTTTCTTTCTTTCTTTCTTTCTTTCTTTCTTTCTTTCTTTCTTTCTTTCTTTCTTCTTTTCTGCTGTTTTCTAACTGTTTTAATTCTTTCTTTCTTTCTTTCTTTCTTTCTTTCTTTCTTTCTTTCTTTCTTTCTTTCTTTCTTTCTTCTTTTCTGCTGTTTTCTAACTGTTTTCTTTCTTTCTTTCTTTCTTTCTTTCTTTCTTTCTTTCTTTCTTTCTTTCTTTCTTTCTTTCTGTCCTTCTGTTGTTTTCTAACTGTTTTAATTCTTTCTTCTTTCTTTCTTTCTTTCTTTCCTTCTTTCTGTTGTTTTCTAACTGTTTTAATTCTTTCTTTCTTTCTTTCTTTCTTTCTTTCTTTCTTTCTTTCTTTCTTTCTTTCTTTCTTTCTGCTGTTTTCTAACTGTTTTAATTCTTTCTTTCTTTCTTTCTTTCTTTCTTTCTTTCTTTCTTTCTTTCTTTCTTTCTTTCTTTCTGCTGTTTTCTGTTTTAATTCTTTCTTTCTTTCTTTCTTTCTTTCTTTCTTTCTGCTGTTTCTGTTTTAATTCTTTCTTTCTTTCTTTCTTTCTTTCTTTCTTTCTTTCTTTCTTTCTTTCTTTCTTTCTTTCCTTCTGTTGTTTTCTAACTGTTTTAATTCTTTCTTTCTTCCTTTCTTTCTTTCTTTCTTTCTTTCTTTCTTTCTTTCTTTCTTTCTTTCTTTCTTTCTTTCTTTCCTTCTTTCTGTTGTTTTCTAACTGTTTTAATTCTTTCTTTCTTTCTTTCTTTCTTTCTTTCTTTCTTTCTTTCTTTCTTTCCTTCTTTCTGTTGTTTTCTAACTGTTTTAATTCTTTCTTTCTTTCTTTCTTTCTTTCTTTCTTTCTTTCTTTCTTTCTGCTGTTTTCTGTTTTAATTCTTTCTTTCTTTCTTTCTTTTTTTCTTTCTTTCTTTCTTTCTTTCTTTCTTTCTTTCCTTCTGTTGTTTTCTAACTGTTTTAATTCTTTCTTTCTTTCTTTCTTTCTTTCTTTCTTTCTTCTTTCTTTCTTTCTTTCTTTCCTTCTTTCTGTTGTTTTCTAACTGTTTTAATTCTTTCTTTCTTTCTTTCTTTCTTTCTTTCTTTCTTTCTTTCTTTCTTTCTTTCTTTCTTTCTTTCTTTCCTTCTTTCTGTTGTTTTCTAACTGTTTTAATTCTTTCTTTCTTTCTTTCTTTCTTTCTTTCTTTCTTTCTTTCTTTCTTTCTGCTGTTTTCTGTTTTAATTCTTTCTTTCTTTCTTTCTTTCTTTCTTTCTTTCTTTCTTTCTTTCTTTCTTTCTTTCTTTCTGCTGTTTTCTAACTGTTTTAATTCTTTCTTTCTTTCTTTCTTTCTTTCTTTCTTTCTTTCTTTCTTTCTTTCTTTCTGCTGTTTTCTAACTGTTTTAGTTCTTTCTTTCTTTCTTTCTTTCTTTCTTTCTTTCTTTCTTTCTTTCTTTCTTTCTGCTGTTTTCTAACTGTTTTAGTTCTTTCTTTCTTTCTTTCTTTCTTTCTTTCTTTCTTTCTTTCTTTCTTTCTTTCTTTCTTTCTTTTTGCTATAAATAAATGATTAACAATGAGCTAAAATTGAATTTTATTTATCAATTTATACAGACAATGGAATGACATTTTAGGCAAATAGTGGGAAAATCTTTTAAAAGTAGCTATGTATGATGAATTTCAGCCTTACTGTGTAATTTACCAGCCTACTATATCCTGTAATTGTTGTAACTGCTTTCCTGAAATAGTTAGAAGTAAAACTATCCTTAGCTATCATGAGCCACAATAGGAAACCTTTTACTGTAATGTTCAGAGATATTAAAACTTTATGGAACATTTGTGCAACTTTGTGTATCAGCTGCATGTTTGTAATGTTTAAATGTCACTGATCAGCTTTACTGTTTTTCATTGCTGCTTTGTCTTTGTCGCACTCTGGTGGTGAAATGTAATAGCAGGGAAGAAGGATGGGGGGGTTGCTTTCGGCTGCTCCCTGTTCAGGGTCGCCACAGCGGACCAACTGGTCCGCACAACAACTTGGCAAATGTTTTACACCGGATGCCCTTCCTGACGCAACCCTCACATTTTTCCGGGCTTGGGACCAGCACTGCATCCAGTGGCTGGGGTTGAGGCATTGGCTGGGAATCGAACCCTGGCCTTCCACATGATAGGCGGGAAACCTACCACTGAGCCACCAATGCCTCTAACAGCAAAGAAGGATAATACCCTATATTACCAAAAGTTTTGGGACACCCCTCCAAATCACTGAATTTAGGTGTTGTTTTTCAGGGGTTGGGCGTGGCCCCTTAGTTCCAGTGAAAGGAACTCTTAATGCATCTACGTACGTGCAGTCTCCGCTATAATTCATCCCAAAGGTGTTCTATCAGGTTGAGGTCAGGACTCTGTGCAGGCCAGTCAAGTTCCTCCACACCAAACTCACTCATCCATGTATTTATGGACCTTGCTTTGTGCACTGGTGCGCAGTCATGTTGGAACAGGAAGGGGTCATCTACAAACTGTTCCTACAAATTTGGGAGCATGAAATTGTCCAAAATGTCTTGGTATGCTGAACAACACCTGAATTCAATGATTTGGAGGGGTTTCCCAAAACTTTTGGCAATACGGTGTACCTAATTTTGTTATACTGTAACACATTTTGTAGGAATTAGGATTTTTGTTTATTATAAAGTTATACATTTGTCATGAATATTGGGTGACTATTGAATATTGGCTGAATTCACATATTTGGGGGTCATTTTCTCTTTCTACCTCATTCGCCTGCTTCACAAAAACACATTTTAATGCACACCATTTGCACATTGAGTCAAAATGCTTTCATATTTCTTTATGGACTTTTTAGAAAAATGTGCTGTGGCCTCAAAGCCTGACCTTTTTACATTTTTAAATCAGTACAAGAAAAAGCTAGAGAAAACCCTGCTGTAAGATACCCTAGAAATCCTAAAATAGCTGCTGAAGCTGTTGGTTCAGACTAGGCACAAGTTTCACTGTACATATGTGTCCTATATCATCAAAGCATAAAATACCTGGTTTGGTGACAATTTTTGTTCCTCCTTCTGGTTACAAATTATTGAATACCTGAATGCTTTATGAATCGGAGCTAAGTTAAGTTAAGTTGCCTTTATTTGTCACATATACATTACTGCACAGTGAAATTCTGTCTTCGCATATCCCATCCTTGGGGGTTGGGGTCCGAGTGCAGGGTCAGCCATGATACACCGCCCCTGTAGCAGGGTGGATTGGGGGCCTAGGGTTACAAGAGGACATAGGAAAAGATGTTATGATCATCTTCCTGCTTTTTTAATGCAACGCCATCAAAAATTGTGCTTATTAGAGAATGACTACTGTCCCATCATGGAGGTTTAAGAATTCACTAGGTTCAGTTATGCAAAACCTCTATGCAGATGCATGTTAACAGGAAGATATAACTTGTTGTAAAAATAGGCAATAGTTATAAAACAGAAATTCTGAGATAAATCCAGATATTGTAACTCAGGGACATTTTTCAACAGCAGAAGACAACATCAATTTAATGTGATATAGCAACCAACAAAATTTAAGCGAAAACTAAATAAAGTTTTGTGTTTGGCACCAAAATAAAAAACAGTTTATCAACCAAAAGAACACCATATCCATGTTGAAGCATAGATATGACGTATATGGTTCGATTGGTATTTTGAGCTATCCATATTTCTCTTTTTCTTGACCACAGCCAAGAAAAGCAGCCCTATGATACTGTCACCACCCTATCCATGCCATGTCTATGCTTCACAATGGATGTGGTGTTCTTTTGGTTGAAAGAGCCGTTTTTATCTCTGTACCAAACTCATTGTATCCTTTATAATTATGCCCCAAACTTTGGCCTCCTAAGATCATAACATACTTTGGCACAGAGTTTGAGGAAATCCGGGCAGGATCAGATGTTTTTTTTTCTGTGTAGCCACAATATTCCATAGCCAAAACGTGAAGAATAATAGAGAGAACCTGCAAATTTAACTAGGATCCGTATGATTTTCATATCCACTGTATATTCTGTATTATACAAAGTTTTTTTGTTTGTTTTATAGATCTTAATGCACTTAATGTGAGCTGCCTTGCTAATTTTGGATGCTGGTTTGCAATTCAAAAAATAATTAGCTAGTTTGCTAACAAACTTGGCCCTTTCTTTTAATTAAAATCAACCTCCTACAATTAGCTTGTTAGTTAGCCTGGCTAGCTACAAGTATCAAATAGCTACTGCTGAACTGTTAACAGGTGGCTTGGTAATGCTACACAAATAGATGGTTTGTGGTTTGATCTTTAACTGGGGTTACTGGCTATGTGGAATTCTGTGTGCTCTCCTCATGTCTGAATCAGGTTTTTTTTATTCAGATCTTCGCGGTTCCCCACAAACATGCTGATAGTTGGATTGACCCTAAATTTCCCTTTGTGTGAATAAGCAGGTGCCTAATGCCATTTTTGAACTGGCATCCCATCCAGGCTACAGTCTCTGTCATGGAAAATCGTGTCAATCAAAAATCTATATTTTCAAAGACAGGGGTTTTTGATAGATAGATAGATAGATAGATAGATAGATAGATAGATAGATAGATAGATAGATAGATAGATAGATAGATAGATAGATAGATAGATAGATTTATCCACAAGGGGGAGCTATTAACATCCAAACCACTTTTAACAACTCGGCTCAGTTCAGATTTTTCTCTTGAGAAATCAGAAAGCATTCACCATTAAATCAAAAGTTCTAATCTTATAACAATATAACACTGATGACAAATATGTAACACATTTGTTTAATTCGTATTTTTCATCACCTGACAAATGCTTACTCGTCGGAGGCGCCATTATAATATAATCAATGTATCCTGGAGGCATTCAATTATATTTTATTCTGCCTCTAGCTGCCACTTTGAATGCAGCATTTTTTCTTTCTTTCATGGGATGGCAAAATAGTTAGTAGAATATTATGCATATTGACTATATCAGAAACGTCTCGATTTCTCGTAATGTTAAATACAGCTGCTTTAAGGAGTGTTAACACTGAGTCCCCCAAAATATGTCAAAATATGGAAACTTATTATAGTTGTGCTTTCACAGCCATGTGGGGGAATCTAAATTTAAATTTCTTGATATAAAAGAAAATATGAAATATATGGAAATCTTAGTGTGAAACATTATTGCATTATTATCCAGACAGGGTGGTGGTAGCTCAAGTGGTTAAGTCTGGGTTGTTGACTGGAAGGTCAGGGGTTCAAGCCCCAGCACTGCCAAGCTGCCACAGTTGGGCCCTTGAGCAAGGCCCCCCACCCTGCTCCAGGGGTGCTGGCTGGCTCTGACCCCCAACCCCCAAGGATGGGATATATGAAGAATAGAATTTCACTGTGCTGTAATGTATATGTGACAAATAAAGGCAACTTAACTTAACACAATTCCACATGCCTCTATTTTAATTAACTGTGTAGTTCAAGTTATATCTTTTTATTTCAGCAAGGATTATTTTTTAAATCAGTAACACTGTGAAATACATTTCACAAATACATTTAAAAATCATACATGATCATAAGCATACCTAATATTCTTGAAGGAATGTTAAATCTATAATAAATTGAGAAATTACGCTGGCGATTATATTTAGGAGTTGTTCAAAAGCACCTGGTTGCACAATTCTATTTGACTATATACAGTTGTAGAAATAATTTATTATCACATTCTCTGGTGTCACCCAGATGAGGATAGGTTTTGAGTCTGGTTCCTCTCAAGGTTTCTTCCTCATATCATGTCAGGGAGTTTTTCTTTAACTCTGGCTTTCTCATTAAGGATAAATATATATTTAAAATTTTAACTTTTTAATTTTTATTCAGAATTTTCACATTCATGTAAAGCTGCTTTAAGACAATGCCCAGTGTTAAAATTGCTAGAAAAATGAAATTGAATTGAAAACATTTACATATTTGAGCAGGCAAAAACATGGACACCTACCTGAAAGTGTGTGTTTTATAAACAAGCTAATAAACCATTATGTGATATATTTACAAACAATGAACTGTATTGCCATTGTTATACACTATATTGCCAAAAGTTTTGGGACACCCCTCCAAATAATTGAATTCAGGTGTTTCAATCACATGCATGGCCACAAGTGTATAAAAATCAAGCACCTAGGCATGCACACTGCTTCTACAAACATTCTTGAAAGAATGGGTCACTTTCAGGAGCTCAGTGAATTCAAGTGTGGTACCAAGACAGGTTGCCACTTGTGCAATGAGTCTATTCATTAAGTTCCTCACTACTAAATATTTCATGGTCAACTGTTAGTGGTATTATAACAATGTGGAAGTAATTGGAAACAACAGCAACTCAGCCACGAAGTGGTAGGCCACGTAAAATCACAGTGCGAGGTCAGTGCATGCTGAGGCGCACAGTGCGCAGAATCGCCAGATTTCTGCAGCGTCAATAGCTACAGACCTCCATACTCCATGTGGCCTTCAGTTTAGCTCAAGAACAGTGTGTAGAGAGCTTCATGGAATGGGTTTTCAAGTGAAATACAAAGCGTCGGATGCAGTGGTGTAATGCGTGCCACCACTCTAGAACAGTGGAGACGTGTTCTCCGAAGTGACGAATCACGCTTCTCTGTCTGGCAATCCGATGTACGAATCTGGGGTTGGCGGTTGCCAGGAGAAAGGTACTTGCCTGATTGCATTGTGCCAAGTGTAACGTTTGGTGGAGGGGGGATTATGGTGTGGGGTTGTTTTTCAGGGTTTGGGCTTGGCCCCTTATTTCCAGTGAAAAGAACTCTTAATGCTTCAGCATACCAAGACATTTTGGACAATTTCATGCTCCTAACTTTGTGGGAACAGTTTGGGGATGACCCCTTCCTGTTCCAACATGACTGCAAACCAGTGCACAAAGCAAGGTCCATAAAGACATGGATGAACGAATTTGGTGTGGAGGAACTTGACTAGCCTGTACAGAGTCCTGACCTCAACCTGATAGAACACCTTTAGGATGAATTAGAGCAGAGACTGCGAGCCAGACCTTCTCGTGCCTGACCTCACAAATACGCTTCTAGAGGAATGGTCAAAATTTCCCATAAACACTCTCCTAAACCTTGTGGAAAGCCTTCTCAGAAGAGTTGAAGCTGTTATAGCTGCAAAGGGCAGACCAACTCCATATTAAACCCTACGGATTAATTACGAATGGGATGTCATTGAAGTTCATGTGTATCTAAAGGCAGATGTCTCAAAACTTTTGGCAATTTAGTGTAGATTCATCCAACTAATGTGTATATGTGAGTGTGAGTGTGAGGTGTGTGATTGACATTTCGTCATATGTTGAGCACACTTGAGAACACCTTCCCTACATTCCTTGTAGATCTTCCAACCTGGGGGGGTGTTTTCTTTGGTGTTTTCACAAATTACAAGTAACATGCTTTTTGTCCAGATTACTGTAAATCACTCAGGCTTTTCCATGTAGTTATATAGTTATAAATTTTATATTTATATCCTGAATTTATCTATTTGTGTAAAGCTACTTGGTGACAATGTCCACTGTTAAAAGTGCTATGCAAGTAAAATTGAATCTAATTTGAATTGAACTACTTAATATATGTTGACCGCAGAGTATAAAGAAGCCAAGTACAAGGCACTGAATGGAAAATAGATCTAAGAGAAGAGAAAACAGAAAAATCAAGAGATTTTTTATGCAAGAAATATTTGGAATGAATTTGAATTTGGTAGATATTTTTCTTTTCTGTAACGAGGTTAAAACAGCTGAACATTTCATGTATTGTCAGTAACTACTTAATTGTACTTAACTGTGCAAATGATACGAATGCACCCTGAATGGGACACTCAATCGCTAGGGGATGATGCAGCAAAATTTAACTATGTAAGTATGTATAATCATGCTGAATTTATATAAGCAATATTCCATATTTTTCAAGAACAAAAAGCTAATGCGCTCTTTTTCAACAGAACAGATGATGAAAATGGAAGGTAGGTTTATATTCACTCACCATTAGCAAGCACTTGTGTGGTCTGTAAACAGTGCTAACTATGAACCTTCCTGAGCAAGATATAACTCCTGTCTACATAATATTGCTGCAGTTTTAGATGTTTATGTGTTGGCTTTTAGTTATCTGACTAGGTGCTTGCCAGTGCTCTCCCTCA
This sequence comes from Hemibagrus guttatus, assembly GCA_033459395.1. Lineage (NCBI taxonomy): Eukaryota > Metazoa > Chordata > Actinopteri > Siluriformes > Bagridae > Hemibagrus > Hemibagrus guttatus. The sequence continues at coordinate 20,425,028 of JAUCMX010000001.1, forward strand.
TGCAAGCTAACACTGTCCTGATGAGATTAATTAGGAATTTGGAGCAAAAATAAGAAAGCCTGAGCCTGGTTTGGCCTTCCAAATTCAGACTATGAGAACCTTTTAAGGACAAACACTTCCCTAAGATAAACAATATCAAACTAGATAAATGAAGATGATGACTATGCCGATGATGAAAACTTTAACAGTGGAAGTATACAGTACAGTGTAGGAAAAGATTAAACAAGTTACAACCAAAGGCTTTGCAACAGTCACTTGTTGTACTGCAGACCCGATTACAGTTCACTTTATTTAAATTCTATTTATTTCTAATAGTTTCTATTCTACCGATTTAAACTACCTGTTAGATGGCACTCATCATGAAGTCTCTGTTTACATGTTGTGCAGTTATCAGCCTTGAATCATTAGCACACCTTCCCTGTGTATAGTCTTGTTTTTGATGACTGTTTCTATACCTGCTTTTGAACCTGATTATTACTGGGTTTTTTTTTAACCAATTATATTTGACTTTTACTTGGATATTCTACACTAAATCTGATTTGTCTTTAATATTACTGTTCACCAGCACACTGAAGTTACGTTTGGATTGACTCTCATAGATAGATAGATAGATAGATAGATAGATAGATAGATAGATAGATAGATAGATAGATAGATAGATAGATAGATAGATAGATAGACAGAATAATAATAATAATAATAATAATAATAATAATAATAATAATAATAATTAACAATAATAATAAACTCTGCCATCTTGGTTTATTAAGAGTCCTTACAGGCTTCACCTAATTTTATTCTAACCCTAAATTATATGATTATAAGATATTATAAGATTCACTTGAAAAAAATGACATCTTAACAAGTGATAATATCTTGAAACTAGTCAAATGTATCTACTATTTCATATTATAAGAGTACAATAAACCAACATATAACATTAATAATCTAATCTAAGCATGTTTAAGCTTTTTTTTATTCTGTTGGCAGATAATTTTGCTTCTGTCTAGAATTTAATGGTTAAAATGATCTTATTGTTATGTATTGTAATCTTATAATAAGAAATAGTAGGTCATTTTGACTATATTCAAGATATTTTAAGATGTCACGTTTGTAGTGTTCAAACAGAGTTAAAAAGCAAATGAGCTAGAACCATTTAATACGAAGGTGATAAAAGCCAAATCTCTAAGAATTAAAACGAACCTTACTGTACTTGTGTACTGTATGTTTTTTTGCATGGTTGCTTTGCTCTGGTGTCCTGTAGATGTCACTATAAAGACTGTGATAGTCTTAAATGGCTGTTGAACACATACTGAGAGCTTATCTCCTCAAAACAATAGCCAGTTGGTCTAGTGTTGTACCTAATCCTGACTTCTACTGAGTGCCCATATGGAACAGGAACTATGGGGATCCTGTATAATGTGTCTGTCTGACATTTACATACACACACACACACACACACACACACACACACACACACACACACACACAAGGTGCCTTTAGATTAATATGCAACGTAGTTAAATAGCACTAACTTTATAGAGCAGGTATTAATAAGAATTAGAGACATTTTTTGTATCCTTTATTTATTAAGTAATTTCATGTTATGTCTAATCTCCTTTCCGATCAGAAATGTCTATAAAGCTATATACTTTCTACAATACAATTTGTTGCCACAGAGGTATATATCTGGTCATCTAGCAAAATGATTCCTTTGCAGGAAGGCAACTATGGACAGGATGTCTATAGTTGGAAAATCCATAGATGGAAAAACTACAAATTTCCCATTTTTTAGCTAATGCTGGTCATATTTGATTGTCTTACCAAGATGTTTCTTTGCACTACCTTTGATCATTGCTATATTAACTTTTGTGTTATTTACGTTATGATGCATATTTAAAATATAGTTCAACCTTCACACCCAATTACAAATTACTGTAATAAAATATATCACTTGTTCAGTTACAAGAGCTGTTAGGGTTTTTTAATACAAGCTGTTTGAACACTTTTATTCCATTGTTAAAAAGACAAACATCTGATTTCTGCTTTACTTTTCATATATAGGTGGCTTTAATATAAATGTAAATATATGTCTGTGTTTGATTGATGGGGCTGTGGCCTGCATTATGCTAACAGATGATAAGCAATTTTCAGCTTCCATCTGGCCGTATATAATCTTTCTGTTTGTCTGTCTGGACATGGCAACATGGCGTGTGCGTATGTGTAGATGGTTTTACTCTGGAGGTTTAACCAGGCGTCTGCCAGCTGACCTCGTTGACCCCGGGCCTTTTGCTTCAGAGTGAAGTGGACGAACGAACAGCAGGTACATATATAACACACACACATGGACACACAAACAGACATGCACTGATGAGCTTCGGGTATAATGAACAGCAGGAGAGTAAGAGGAGTGGGGGAGGAAGGATGGAGGCCTTTGGCATTGTTATCGTGGAGGAACAGTACAGGCACAGTCAGGTCACTGGGAATGTGCGAGTGTGTGTGGCGCATGCCTGGGTCACACTCAAGCTGTTGCTCAGTGACAGACCTGCTGGTACTCTACAAAGGCCAATGACAAAAGACACACATTCAGAGAGGCAATCCCAGCTGTCAAATAAACACGTGCATGTGCACACACACACACACACACACACACACACACACACACACACACACGCACACACACAGCCACGAGTCACATCGCCAGGGTGACGTCTGCCACGCTGTCTAATTTATGGCCATCTTTGTTAATATAATACACCCCCCAATACACACACACAGACACTGGCAAGCCTTCTTTTTAATTTGTCGGTTAAAAATTATCATCACAAAAGGCATCCCAAGTGACATAGATGTTATATTCATAGGCAGAATGACCAACGACTTCCCCCAAAATCTAGTTATATGACAGATTTTAATTCTCAGTTCTAAGAAAACAAATGACAACTGGAGTTTGGAGGATCGATTTCTTTGGTAAAACATAATCAGGCACAAAAAACATGGCTGGATTTAGGATTTAGGTTAAGTAAATCTAAAACATTACAATCGTGTATTACCTAGTAGTCTTATAATTATACTGGCTACATTCTATTACAAAATTTAAAATATATAAGTTTAATATTTTGCTGAACCAAATGAACTTGGTAAGATACTAATGTCAAACACTTGCTGCAGGACAGGTTACATTATTTAAGCTATTTTATGCCAGTATTTTATGCTGTGAAGCTGAAATGGTGACAAAAAAAGGATATTTGTATTGTCACATAGGTAATATTAGCAAACTGTTGGCAAATAGGTAATTTTTTTTTTTTTTGAGGAAAAATTTAACCTTGGTACGTGGGTTAAAAGAGTATTAACGTAATGTAATGATTTTCAGAATTAAAATGTCTTGCCCTGCACTGAGTCTGAATCATTGTGGCTGGATTCTGGAAAAGACAGAAGAGACAGAAGTCATAAGGAAGACATCTCATTTGCTTTCATCCCCCCCCCCCCCCCCCCCCCCTCCCTCTCTCTCTCTCTCTCTCTCTCTCTCTCTCTCTCTCTCTCTCTTCTCTCTCTCGCTCTCTCTCGCTCTCGCTCTCTCTCTCTCTTCCTAGTTCACCCTTGTGTTCATTTGTTGTTGCAGGCTGGCAGCTGTGCAGCATGTTCTAGAGCAGGTGGCCGGCTCGCAGGGTGGATAGGGAAAAAACGAGCGGCATGTGTTTGTGTAGGCGGTGGAGTGAGGGAGGGTGGGGACGAAGACAAGTCTCAGCATCCATATATCCTGTTTTGAGATGGGAACAATCTATGAGTCTTCAGCTGTCATTACTGTCCATAAAGCATCATCAGACCAGCCATGTAACTAACCTACACTGATCCTGCCAGTTAAAGAACCACTTGTTGAGCATGCAGTTAGTTCTTTTAAAGGAGTGAATAATATTTAGATATTCATTCATTTATTTGTTGATTGTTGAACTGCATTGATTCGATCTAGCGTGAATAAAACTGGTTTCAGATCATATGATTCCTGGGGGTGGTTCTTTGGGCCTAATACTGAATATAAATATTTTTAAAAATGCAATGGACAGGAATCCCATCTAGGGTGTATTCTCCATCTTGCACCCCATGATTGGAGGTTAAATCTTATTAATTGAGTTAACAAAGTAACCCAAAATTTTAAGAGGTCTTTCCAATGGCACACAGTCGAACGTTATATTCATACTTTGTAGGAGAAAACATTAAGTGCCATATGTACTAGGTTAGTGCTTTGTTACAGGCAAATAAATATTTACTGTGTCCTGAAAAGTTTGCTGAAAAAAAATATGCAGCTAGCCAATTTTAACAGAATGTGCAATGACATGTTCTCCATGTCAGCTTATACAATAAAAATCCCCTAACAATAGACCAGTGTTTAAAAAAATCAGTATGATCTGAACGTCAGCTTTCAAAGTGAGCGTGAGGTAATTAGTATATTTTTCTGTCCTTTATCATCCTTCATTTGCATTTTTCTACCATATTTGTAGCCATCCTTTTTCTAGTGTCCTCCTGTTGGTTGCTTTTAAGTAAGCAACGGTCACACGCCACACATTTTAATACAAAAATCTCATTGCCAGCTGTCTTTCATCACAATGTCAGTGAGCATGTCACTTTAAGACAGCCAATCTTAACCTGTGACCAAATAAATCTTTCATTTGATTGTTTTATTACTTTTATTATTTTTGACCTTTTATCTTTTTACGTTCAGGAAAATTGAGTTTATATGAATAAAGTGTAAACCTGGCTTCCAAAGACAAAACTGATGGAAATTGCAGAGCTGCAGTGCACAGGATATTTTCAGATATTGCCAGTATAACAGACAGATTTAGCTTATCTGACAGCCATGTGTTGCTCAGTTGACTTCCCTTGGTGTTACTGTGCTACATATTATTTCCAGGTGGTGTGTGAAATGCAGAATGTGACATTATTTTGAAGGCTAAACTCAGTTTTCAGCCAGTCGTCCCAGGGACGTGTGACCCAGAGCAGGTGACTAGCACTGGTTAACCATCATGAAAAATAAAACCTAAACATAATCCCATAATGCCTTTTAATTTGTATCCATAATGTTTTGTTTGTATTATACTAGAAGTGTACATCTGGATGGGGATCCTGTGTGTCCTTTTTTACTCCTATGTGTATGACTCTGAGTGGGTTGGTCAGATATGAAGCTTGTGGTACAAAGAAAGCCAAGTTGATTAATGTGTGAGCATTTACCATGCCTGGTGTTTACCTAGACCATTGAGTTTTTTTAAACCTAGGCAGGGACATTGTATTTTAAACTACTTAAAACATATTTTGAAATATTGAAAATGGAAAATATTAAAGACAAACAAGAACATTTGCAGGAGCATGTCGGAGAAAACTATTTTATACTAAATGAAAATATAATTTTCAGCTGTGTTGAAAAAAAGTAAAATGTTATATTTGCACTTAATGTGATTCTAATGTGATTAATGTAATTTTGGATGCTGGTTTACAATTCAAAAAATAATTAGCTAGTTTGCTAATAAACTTGGCCCTTTCTTTTAATTATAATCAACCTCCCACAATTAGCTTGTTAGTTAGCCTGGCTAGCTACAAGTATCAAATAGCTACTGCTGAACCGTTAACAGGTGGCTTGGTAATGCTACACAAATAGATGGGGTTTGATCTTTAACTGGGGTTACTGGCTATGTGGAATTCTGTGTGCTCTCCTCATGTCTGAATCGGGTTTTTTTTATTCAGATTATTTGGGGTTCCCCACAAACATGCTGATAGTTGGATTGACCCTAAATTTCCCTTTGTGTGAATAAGCAGGTGCCTAATGCTATTTTTGGACTGGCATCCCATCCATCCCATCAAAAATCTATATTTTCAAAGACAGGGGGTTTAGATAGATAGATAGATAGATAGATAGATAGATAGATAGATAGATAGATAGATAGATAGATAGATTTATCCACAGTATTTACAATACAGTACACATGAGCAAACTGGCAATAGATAATAAATATGAGTGTTATCACGTGCCATAATATAATTCACAATAGGTGAACTATTGTACAATGTTATTGCGAATGGTATGAATGACCTCCTGTAAGGTTCTCTGTGACAACGAATCTGAATGAGTCTTTTGGAGAATGAGCTCCGCTGACTCTGTAGTGTGTTGTAGAGTGGGTGAGTCGGATCGTCAATGATAGACAGCAGTTTATTCAGTGACCTCCTTTTCCTCACTGACTCAAACGTCTCCAGTTTGTGTCCAATGATAGATCCAACCTTGCGAATTAGCTTGTTAACCCTGCTGAAGATGCCAAAAGTTTGTCTTTATTGAATATACAAGTCGAGATTTATTGAATCTGCAGGTCTGCAGATAATCCGAATCAATATGGTTGTGACCCAGGCTTTTCTACAATTCTAAAAGACAACCCATTTTTTGTATGCACATGGCTAGTATTTTATGCTAGCACTCTATTAGTGTTATGATCAAGTCTGTTTTCAAGTCCTTGTTGTTTTCTTCTGTTTAATGATGCTTATACCGTGTAGCCAATCCAATGTCCAATGTTTGTGTTCTGTTAACTAGAGTTAATTATAGTAGCACTGAAGGTTTGTTTGTGTTTATTTAGAAGTGCGTGGCTTTTGGACCGATCATGTAGCTAATTAAAAGCAGGTGTCTAATAGGGCGCTTATCAATTACAAATGATTTGTCGCACGTGGTGAGACACGTGTGCTTCCTCAGTGTTAGCCCCGCCCCTCTGCCGCTTTTCTGTCAGTTGTTAACGCGCGCTTCAGTACGGAGTAGCGTGTGTGGAGCGCGGTGCAGAATTTACTCGGTCTGTATTAACGGACACAGCGCCGAGATTTCGGACTGGAAATCCCCCGCGGAGGAGTAATGGTCGGAATTTCGGGCACTTTCCAATGTAAGTCATTTTAAAAACTTAGGTATAATTTTTTTTTTTAACGCTTTCCGGTCAATCGAAACGTTAAGTTGTTTTCCGATAATAAATAGGTCCTAACTGCCAACAGTGGCTGTGTGTTCCAGTTCAATCCGGTTTAGCTACTTTCCATAATAAATGATAACATTATTTATAACGAGTCTTCGTATAATTATACGTTTTCAGGAATAAAATCTGGTACTAAATTGTACTTTTCCTTGTCACTGTACAATGGTATTGTTAAGGATTTATGTTTTCTACCTTTACTGTGTATGTATTTTATATTGTAATGTAAAGGTTTGTGTAGCATTAATGTGCATAATTGGACATTAACGCTGTTGTACCTTTTTCATATAGCTTTTTCCAGTAACACGACATGCACCTAAGTAAAGGTTAAGACCTTTTGATGCTACTACTGCAGTGAAATCTACATTTTTATTTTTATTTTATCTTTTGTACTTTTATAGTTCTGTATTTAAAGTTCTTATACTGTATGTTTCTCCTTACTTGACACCCAAAACTGCATCAAATAAACCCTAAGAGTTAGTCTAGTACTGCTTTAAATACAGATTCAACCTGCAGAAAGACTGTTAGATTTATGGAGACCAAAGCTTCTTTGAATCGAGTCTTGTTTATGTGAGAAATGCTTAAGAGGAGGACTTTAGTCCACCCCCACTGCTATTTCCCCATCTATTCCTCATACTGGAGGATTTGGAGCTAATCCACTCAGGGAAGTTTCACACCATCTGGATCTTAGTGCTGCTAAAGAACAGAACTGCAGGAGGCCTCGCCGTGCCGGTGCGTCTGTCTGTCTTGAGGCGCATCGCTGCCAACAACCCAGAGATGCCGGCTGTTGTTGGATCATTGGGGTGTAGAGAAGGTATAAATAACAACTTAATGATGATTGCAAGGATGCTGCTGTGGTTGATGATGATGATGATGATGATGATGATGATTTGATGAAAGTGTTGTGAATGCTTGCACCACAAGAGGGCAGTGCTCAAACTCTCAGTTGGTAATTGTGAGTGATCTGTCTTTTCATTTGTTCTTCAGTAGCCGCTTTGTCCTACACAGGGTCGCTGTGGATCTAGAGGCTATCCTGGGAACACTAATCATGAGGCAGGAATATACCCTGGGTGGGACACAAGTTAATCGCAGAGCAACATACACACGCGTGCACACGTTTGCGTACCGATTAATGCTGAAGTGCAGTTTAATGCCACAAATCCACCAATTGAATCCGGGACAATGGTGCTATGAGGCAGCTTTGACATCATGCTGATTCTGAACCATCTTAAACAATGAACTGCACAACGATTCCAAACAGACTGTTGATGCATGTTTGTGAACAGGTTGCCGTTTATTACCTGGTACAATTGAATCCTACTTGCTGTATATGTCATTACTCTGTTTTATTGTTTTAATCTTGTTTTACCCACTCGTGTAGTAGATTAGTCTTCAACTTCCAGTCCGGCTCTGTGTGTGTGTGTGTGTGTGTGTGTGTGTGCGCAAGCACATATGTGAATCATCAAAATCAGAATCACCTTTATTGCCAAGTACTGTTTCTTTGCTCTCACTTGAAGCAATGAAACTGGACAATGAGGCTTTTCAGGTTTGTAGGAGCTCTAATTGGTTTTGGCTCTTGCTCCTGTGGGGCTCCAGTGCTGGCAGTCCAGTGCTTTGGTCGCAGGGGAGAGTTTGTGAATGTCAGGAAGCAGAGAGAGGAGAGGCTGGAGTTTGGATCTCCCCTCCAGCCTTAGCAGCTGTATGTGTTTAAAGAAGCCCTAGGCTAGGATGGTCTCAGGTTGATATTTTTATTTTATTTTATTTTTTTCTCACCTTAGAACCTCCCCAAATGTGTTGACCTTCTATGACCCATCAGGCATGTTGTTTGTACTACTAGAGGCAAGTTTCTCAGTTCTTTTCAGAGAAAATAAATCAGCTGGTGGTTTATTCACTGTCATTCAGTCAGTTGAAAATGGCAAGATTTTTGGTGGGATTTGTCCATGAATTTATAATTGAACATGTAATGTACTTTGTATGTAATTGCCAGCAAATTGATTATGTATGCAACAGCTGCCAAACAAAGAACATACCTGGTGAGTACATCCTGTATGATACCTGTGTACGTGTTCAGGACGGGATGTCTGGTGCAGTAATTCTTTGGTCTAACAGCTGTAGATGTTCCTGATATCACTTTGTTGCTCTGTGTGTGAGAGAGAGTGAGGGAGAGTGTTTAAAAACAGATTATCCATGAAGGGAAATGTGATGAAGTAATTGACATCAGCTTCACCAGATGTTTCTTGTTGCATGGCGCTGTGCGGACAGGCTGGGAAAGATGGGATCCAGATGTCTCGGCTCCCTCCACCAGTGCCTGTTACCCAGAATGGCGCTCCACTGGAGACGGGGTTATTAGTGGGACCGGACCTCCTGGAGTCAGGCCTCTGCCCTGAGTTTAGAACTGCGGATATGAGCTTGACTTTAATGCTGATTGCTGCCTTCTGTCCTTCTTAAGTTGTCCAGTGCTTACCGGACCAGTGCTCTCGATTCCAAGCTGATAACACTGAGCTGGCCTCGGCTCTATTCAGGAGTGGACTGGTTACTCTCAAGTTGATTCACACTGAGAAATGACAAATTTCATTAACTTGCATAGAAGGAGCGAAAATGTCGTCTTAACCAGCATTTTTGCCAGAGTATGTTTTGAATTATCTCGAGTTCTACACTATATTAACAGTGGTGCTCTTTGGTTGCCTGTGTCATTCTACAACATGCACATCATCTACCAGCAGTTCATTCAGTAGCTCACTTTCAGTGGTACAAATCAGCTTTGAAAAGCCCTTGCACTAGTGAGAGGTTTGGGTTTCTCTCTCTGATTGGGGTCAGACCCCCTCCCTCCCTCTCTATTTCTCTCCAGGTTTGTGTGCTTGATGGGACAAAGCCACCAGTCAGTCAGCAGACCATCATGGGGAGAGTGTTCATTACCTTGTGAAAGAAGCTTATCACCACATTAAGCTTCTCCATCTTAAACACACACACACTCGCACACCCTTACTGTCTCTGTCCTGCTGTCTGCCTCTGTTTTCCACACCCCACACCCCCAGTCCCTCTGTCCTCCCACTCTCAATAGGAAAGCCAGCTGTTCCATGGCTGTCAGCGGTCAATGGATTATTGAATGGGGGGAAAAAAGGAAAAGTTCCCTCAATTTAGACTGTGAGAACTCTTACTGTGTGTTGACAGACTGTATGTGCATGCCTGAATGGGAGTGTGTGCACGCCTGAATGGGAGTGTGTGCACATACACACCTCTGTGTGCAAGTTTGGCTTCATCTGTATTCACCTGTCTGTCATACTGAAGATTGTCATGGAGAATATCACAAGCAGCCTTTTTTTTTTTTTTTTTTTTTTTTTAAACAGAGGGAGCAGTTTGTTATGCAGCTTGTTGATATGCATTACAAATATGTTGTAAGATATTCAACAATATAGTCAAAGTTAATTTTTCCCAAATCTGGCTGCCTGCTCTCGTCTTCCCAAGAATTGAATTTAAAATGTACATGTATAGGAGAAGAAAATGAGGTTGAAATGTTCCATTGTCAGTTAGAAAATTGGTTGAAAAGTATTGTATATTCAATTAACAGCCAGTAATGCCTCATTCTTTGGAACTGTAGCATGTAGAGATGAGAAATTAGAAATCCTGAAGACAGTTGGTGCTGTAACCTGTTATTTTGTGCAGCAAACATTTTACACACCAACAGAAGATTTTCTCTGTATTATGATTGTAACCAGCCTTGGAAAGGCATGCAGAGTGCCCTTGACAAGTGAGAACAGGTCCTGCAATCCAACCTGAGGAAAGGCATACTCCCACGCAGTCTGTTCTTACTGCCAGGTGTTCCCAGCACACCACAGCTGAGCCACCTGCAAAGCACAGGTGTGTGTGCGTGTGTGTTTGGGTGTGTGTGATGATAACACAGCTGTGTCTCTCGCCTAGAGGCCAGCAAGAGGTAGAAAGACGATTTAAAGGATCTATTTCAGGTGATGGACATGCACAACCATAACCTTTTGAAAAAGTGTTTAAGCAAAACAACCATTTTTGAGCAGTTGGACACTTTCACTGTCTATCTTGACCCCCTCCCCCTGCTTTTTTTTAATTTCATTTTTTTATTTATTTATTTATTTATTTATTTATTTTTAATATATACAGTAGCCTTAATTTTCATCATATTAGCACACTTTGTCTTGCATCTTCTTGTTCTGGTAAGGAGACTTGATTACTAAAGCTGCAATTGTTGGTCTCAATGTTCTTATCGGCAAATATATTCCTTTCTTTCAGTCATGCTTCACATGATTAATTTTTGTCATGAAGAATGTAGTAACCTCATTTAACTGTATTTATTTTTTTGCTAGTTGGTTGGCCATCTAATATTCACTTTCACTTAGTGGATTCTAGTGAAGATTGAAAAATTTTACATGAATGAAACAACGATTCAATTTTCACTGAAAAAATATCATTGTTAAATTGTTGAACTACAGTAAGAAACAGGCCTCCGAACTGGTTCAAAGAAGAAAAACAACTGAAAACATGACCGTCCTGAACAGTTTTAAACCGGTACCTTGTGTAGCCCGTTAGCTTGTTGTTTACACTGGAAGACATAAATGTCTTTGAATCTGTATCAACATCTTGCATAATTTCTTTGTGTATCATTTTATACACACTGTGCAGCAAAGGTATAATGTTAAATGGCTTCAGTTGATGGATGAAGAAACAAAGTAAATGAAACTTGCTATAAGCATTTGCTAAACCTAAACCTTACTATGCTCAGGGGTTGATGCCCCAGCACCACGAAGCTCCACTGCTGGGCAATTGAGCAAGGCCCTTAACCCTCTCTCCTCCAGGGGCGCTGCATCATAGCTGCCCCAGCACTCTGACCGCAACTCCCTCAGCTAGGATATGCAAAGGAAAGAATTCCACTGTGCTGTAATGTATGTGTGGCGATAATAAAGGCTTCTTGCCCTCTCTTCTCAATATGTAAGACTGTATTTGACATTTTGATAACAACATCCAGTAAATAATTACAGGCTGTTTCTTAGCTATATGTTGCTGCATAAACAACACAGTTCCAGTTCAAATACAGCTGCTGGGACTAACAGTTTTCTAAATGTACTGTTTTATTTTATTCAGGACTACATGCAGATTTATTCCTGTGTTTAGGTTGGAGAACCTATTTATTTTTAATTCAGTTTCTGAACCCTGGTTTAAAACACACACACTGCCATTTTCCTAAACATTCTCAAAGCAGTATATATTGTTTATGTACAGTCTATATGGTAGTGTGCTGGGTGTTTGGTTTTGGTTAGCCATGAAGCAGTATACTGATTTCTAAGGGCATCATCGTGATTTTGGTATTTGAGACTTGGAAGACAGAATGACTTTACAGCTTGATTGTGTGCATGCATGTGTGTGTTGCATCTATGCTCTTGGCTGCAAGCTGTGGAAACTCTGGGGTGCTGTAGCCAAGTGAGCGCGTGACCCACCTCTCATAAATTTTAGTGCAGACTCATGCACATACAAACACGAGCTCCTTACTCATAGTCTCTTGCTTACTCTCTCTCTCACACGCACACAATTATCTAGTTATTCGTCTTCTGGAGTCTCTCCGTTCTCAATCATAGACATTCATTCACCATCACACATCACTTTTCTCTGTTTGTCCTTTTTCGTTCTCTCTAAAAATGTTCTCTCTGTATACAGCCTCTCACCACAAACTTTGTGTGTGTGAAGTAAAGGCTCTGTGTGTGCGTGTGCACACGCTCATGTGTCTATAATGGGGGTAGGCAGGGTGCGTCAGACTTTACTTGAACTAATGGCTCCCAGGCGTGCAGCATGGCCAGACATACTGGAGCCGAGAGCGGAGAGAAGGAATGCCACTCCAAAACCCAGCATGAGAGGGGAGAGAGGGAGAAAGGGGAGGGAGGTAGTGGGGACTGCATGGCTGGAAGAAGGCTGTGAAGAATTTTGTTGGCAGGGAGGACAGCGGTTTTGGGTAGGTAAGACTGGAATGTCTGCCCACCTTTCAGTCTTACCCCCCCGTCCCCCCCCCCCCCTTTTTGTGTTGCACATCTGTGTAAACCACTTTCTATCAAGCCGCATCCCGTATTAAAACAGAGTGGAGGATCGACATAGGTTCCTTAAAATGGATTTTTTTTCTGCTAATTGGATGACTAGATGGTTTTTATTATTCTTTCACAATGGAATCCAGCAGTTCTGTTTTCTCTCGCAGTTTCAAGATCACTGCCATAGCTAGGTTTTTTTTTTTTTTAAAGATATAAGACTTTTGTGTAAACTATAAAACCCAACACTGTTTAATAGGCAATCATTCTGAATAAACTGCTCAGCTTATCTATCAACAGCTGGGTTGCTTTTGAAGAGTGCAGTGCAGATAAACAGACAATACTGCTGGCTGAATGATGAGCAAACTGGAGTCTGATTAAATTAACATGCATAGCATTGTTCAGAAGGGAACTTCCATTTATTTTTCCAACCTGCTATGAGAAACTTCACATAATCACCCCAGTGACAACTTGAGCAGTCTTGAAAGTAATTCTGACCTAATGTGTCAATTGAGATACTTTTGTCTTCTGTTTCTCACACTCATGTGTATTATGCTGTCCTACATTTTGTATGCAAATCCTATAGCCCCACCCCCATACATTGTGTACCAACGCATGTGCACCCACAAGCACACATCAACTCACTTTTACGGGTCCTGAACTTTTCAGGGGTGAGGCCTATAGCTCTTTATTAGTATGTAAATGAAATCAGTTGGCGTAAACTCGGATTAACTCGGGGCTACGAGCACTGACCCCACTTGATTGAGTTTGAGTTACTTGCACCCATTCTGTTGGACTTGAATATGAATGAATTTAGCTTTCTTCATATGGACTGATGTAACCTAGGCTGGTTTGGTATTTAAAGCATGAATAGATGTCAGCAGATTGAAATCTCATGTACATAATCAGTAAAATATTGGGTAGCTAATCACGGCCACTGACGTAAATAAGCAGTAGATGGGATTTGTAGGCAGCAGAGGTTTTCACATGTGGGAGTCTGGGTCCTTGCATGCATTTCAATGTGCTGCCTCTCAGGCTGGGAAGAGGAACACTTCCCATGTGCAGCTGTGTGAAGATTGGCTGCACAGCTGTTTTCACCATATTTAAGCTCTGTGCACAAGCATCTTAACATGATCATGCTGGAAATATAGACCGTGAGTTGAGGATTGTGGTCAGCCCCCTCTCTGTGCATGGAGATTTGTTACATTTTTGAAACAGATATCATACGTATTTGATACAAGAGTGTGCATCATTTATTTATTTAGTTTTTAAACTGAGGAGTTTCTGTTAAGTTCTGCAGTACTGTAGCAGAACACTAATCTTAACCTCAGTATCAAAGACAGATCTTGTGGCTTTTAGTTTTTTAAATAAGGTGTTTTGTTTTTGTTTTGTTTTTTTTAAATAAGCAATATGCATCCACAAAATTGCGTATTCCGAGCAAAACTCGGATGTCATGGTCTTAAAGCATGTGCCAAAACACACTTTGGGAGTGCAGGAGAGTCATGGATGCTTTGAAGTGCTCACTCTGTGCACACTTTTCACAAGTACACTTTGAGTATTTAGCAGTTATTCTGTGCCTCATTGCTCCACTGTGACCCTTGAAACCAGGTCTGCAAAAGAGAGACATCCAACACCTTATAATGGACTGCTTGTGTTTCTTTGACACATGTTTAGTTCTTCTGGCTGCAAAATGCTTTTATGCTCTAGTTATACACTGTTGTGTTTTCCAATATTTAAAATATTAAATCAAATGATCTCACCTTTCCTTTATCATAGATTCATGATTCATTTCAGCTATATTCTTAAATGTAGGTTCCTTTAAGTGCATGACACTATTGTGTATTGTCAGGTCTTATTATTTGGGGTGTTTTATTAAGTGACCAGTCTTTCCCCCTTTTTTTTGGCACATACTTTGTTTGACTTTTTAGTGCCAGAACAATTATTTATGTTAATCAGCAAACCTGCCTCACTAAATACATTAAATACATTATCAGCTGATTGGCCAGGAGCCACAGAATGGGTGTGTTAGCCAAGCCAGCTATGCTTGAAGTGAGCATCATGAAGTGGGGGGAAGTGTGTGTGTGTGTGCGTGTGTGAGACAGAGATGGAGAGAAAAACAAAGTGAGATTGTTGAGAGAGGTGAAAGGGTTGGATAGCTGAGCAGCAAAAGGACGTGACGAGAAAAGTGGAGAGGCAAATAGAGCTACAACCCAAGTGGGAAAGGAAGCGAGAGAGAAATAAAGAAGTCTTTCTGAATCTCTTCGCCCATCTGGACTCCATCTGTGTTTCTCTGGCTGCAAGAGGAGCTTGGACTGTAGCTCACATATGCAGGGGGCTTAGACACATGCCCCACATATGAAGGAGAGAAAAGGGGAACAAAAAGGAGCTGTAAACAAGCTAAACCAAGGGACTCACTTGTTTTTTTGAATAAGACCGAAGGAAAAAAGAATCGTCCACAGAGAGGTGAGGGGTGTGTGTGTGTGTGTGTGTGTGTGTGTGTGTGTGTGTGTGTGTGTGTGTGTGTGTGCGATATGTCAATGTAGGTCTTCACTTAAGACATCTTCAAAATTTATATTACTTTTATGAGACAAAATTGACTCCTCTTGGAACACAAGTCATTGTAAATACAGACTGTTCTGAATATTTAGACTGGTGTTATGGTGCAGCACTGAATTTTGTTGGCCATGGATAAAGGTAGTCAATGACTATTCCACATGGGACATACTTTAACCACAGACAGGAGAATGCCATACTTGGGGGAAGTCTGAGAGGCATTCTTCATCAACTGCTCCTTTCCTGGATCTTTCTGTGTCAGCATCATTATCACATAACCCTTACTTTACTTTCCTGTCTAAAAAAAAATTAGTGACTTTAATTCATAAATGGGCTTTGTGTTTGTGTGCATGAGGTATTGGATGATCAGCTAAATGGTATGCATTGGTGAATTGTGTAATAAATGCATTCAGATAGAAGGTGGAATTTGAGGCTTTGCCAAAAATGTCTGTTTAGTAACAACAAATTTTGCAGACTTGCTTGAAGCTGTGCTGCTTCAGACTGGAGAAGGGCTCCAGGGCAGTGTTTGTTGTAGACTGCTCGTCACTGCAGGTCTGCATAATCTTAGCAAACACAATCTCCTGGCAAGCCCTGACAGACACACACCAGAGCACGCTGCACACTGTCAGCCTGACAGTCCTGAGTGTTTGTAGAGGGGTGTGTGTGTGTGTGAGAGAGAGAGAGAGAGAGGGAGAGAGAGAGAGAGAGAGAGAGAGCGAGAGAGAGCTGTCCTGCAGACTGGCTGTCTGCTCTGTTGTAAATGGAGAGTTTTAGGATATGTAACTTATCACACTTAATTATTCAGGCCTCATGAGAGGGAGAGAGAGATATGAGAGAGATTTGGAGGACAAGACAGTTCAGCTTTTTTTTTTTTTTTTTCTTTATTTGGTTAGACAATAAAAGAGGTGATTTGAATCATGTCAGTGGGCTAAAACAGTTACAGTAATTTATATACACACACACACGGGTCAGCAATAGGAACAGCCAACAGGAAGTACCTATTAGTACTAACCTGCAATAACTGTTGACATGTCATGAAACAAGCTATTAATGCATCTGATTTACTCTGGCTGTGAAAGTATCATGCTTAATAAGCTTGTCGTTATGACCCTGCTCTTCACAGGGTCGGGTCGGGGGGCGGGAGCCCTGCAGGGCATCGGATGTGCTCGGCGCTTAAGTGCACTATCAGTAGCCACGGTGGTACAGCTTCTTTGTCTGAGCTGTATTCACTGACCCCAAACTTTAACCTACACTGTCCACCAGCTTTCCCTAGGGACACAGCCGTAAGTTAATCTCCTCATGGGCCCCACAATTAGAGAGACAAGACTTGGGCTTGACCTAATGTTCACAGGCTGTGTGGGAGTGTGAGAGGGAAAAGTAAAGACTTTCCTTTTTTTTTTTTTTTTTTTTTTTACTTTAAACAGAAGTAGCTTGAATATAGTTTTCTGTTACAGCTGGTTATATATTAGTTTTTATGTGTCCCATGTTTGCTTCAATATGTTTCATATAACTTGTCACTGCTAATGGGGAGACACATGCACACAGGCTCTGTTTATTCAAGACCCATGTGGGAGATCTTTGAATTGCTCTTGTGATTTGTTATAGAGGAACTTAATAAAAGCCCCAGGCTTGTCCTTTCACAGAAAGGAAGGCCATAAATGAAGTTCATTTGAATACGGTTGAGTGTGGGTCAAGAGGGGATTTGCTTTGTTGCAATTAGTAGGGCCACAGTAGTTCTATATACAGAAGTGCGTGCGCGCACACACATGCACAGTCGTGCAACCTGTTGCTGAGCACACACACACGCCTACATTGCTGGAGAGGAACAGATGTGTGTGTGTGTGTGTATTGTTAGTATGTGAGGACTGACGAGCACCAGGTGCAGCCTTTGTTTTGCTTGCCTTTGCCCAACCCCCAGCTGCAGCACCCCCAACACACACATACACTTCCCATCATCAGCCATGTCTTCTATCCTCTTCGTGTTCATGCCCCCCCCCCTCCCCTTCTGCTGAGACACAGGTGACTGTTGGAGCCTCCAGCTGCCAGCATGCTGCCCCATTAGGTCCATATGGTAGAGATGCTCTGAGGCGACTGCCTCCAATCCCCCCATTCACACCCCCCCCCCCCCCCCCCCCCACACACACACACACACACACACACACACTCTCTGTTGAAGATTTGATAGCTTAACCCTTTGTCTCCATGGCTTGAGGGGGGGTTTATGTGGCTGCTGGGTGCCTGAAGGTGGTATGAGCCTTTCAGTCTTTTGTTGCACTGTGTTTAAATGATTTTCCAGTCTGGACGCACTCAAGTGCTTTTAATGGAAAGTTGTATATCGTTTTAAACAAAGGTGGAGCGGGGCTTTTAAATAAGCTCTTTGTGCAAGTTGCTCCAATGTTAAGCGCTTTAGCCAGTGGTGGGGGGAGTAAATATCTCTACTTATTCATGCTAATGGACTTGGTTACGCTCTGCAGTTCACTGTGCATGATGCTGGCATTATATGTGCATCTGAGCTTGGATGGTTGCTGGTTTAGATACATGCCTTTGAAACACTAATTTCAATGAAGCTGTTTGCTTTGTGTACTTTACTGGGGGTTCTTTTTGTGGCCATTTTACAACAGTGAAATTCATGCTTAAATTTCTTGCTTTTTTTTATATTTTCATATTGTCATATTCTGTTAATTCTTAGACATTTAACAAATATTTTTATTATATTACTATTTAACATAACACTACTAGTTTTTCAGTTTTTGACTTCAGTAAGTAAGACCTGTAAATGCAGTGTGTTTAGTTTTGCGGTTGCAAGATAATTGTTAGTGTGTAACAGTGCCAAGTGCATACACTGTCACAGCATGCATAGCTTAATGCACAGATGTGTGCTGATGCTCAGCCTCCCTCAGAATAATGACAAAGCTAAACTACAAGATTTAAATAACAAAAGACAGGTGAAAGCAGTGCTGCTTTATTTGCATAACAAAAGTGTACACCTGCACATATAAAACTAGGTCTCTGTCCAAGGTTTCTTGTCTAAAGCATTTTTATTTCTTTCATATTTTTCACCAGTTCTTACACTACCCCCCACCCCTTGGTGTGCTCTGTTGCTCTCCCACTCCTTCTATACACAGTAGTTTGTATTATTTTTATGCCATATACTAACAGTTGGTGCTCAGGGGAAGCAGCACAATTACTGTTTGTTGTTGGTGAATCAATATTTAGCTGAGCTGATAAAGATGGGCTGTGTTAACAGCAAAGTGTTGTTCTTGCCAGGTGATCAGTATAGACTGAAAGTCCCCTACTCCAGCTGCCTTGTGTGTATTCATGCACATATGTGTTTAGTATAGCATGATCATTTCCCAATTGCAACATACCACAGATCCAAGTCCAAATGTATTCCAAGAGCTACCATTAGTCACACGTGGCTTATTTGTCCTAACATATGAGGTCGTCTTTGTCTATAAAAGAGAAGTTGAGACCCGTGACCTCTTAATCATTACCTAAACAGTAAAAGGGCACAATTTTGTTGAAATGTATTGAACAACCCCACTTAGCCCTAAAACTTTCACCAGTGCATTTCAGGTGGTGTTTGTGTGATTTTCTTAAATGGAAAGAGGAAAAAAGTATTTAATTTTATGGCACAGAGCCAATCCACTTGGCCTCATCTGCCTCCATCCCTATCATTTGTTCTGTCTTTTCTTCCTGCCTCCTGGGTGAAAAACAGGTGGTCTCACAGAAGGTAAAAAGCACATTATGTACAATAAGGAATAAATATTTAAAGCTTTAAAGAGCTAAATAGACAGATGGGAGGCTTTTGCCATGCAGAACTGAGTTGTGTGTATGTGTGTTAAACATAGGTGTCAGACCAATTTCTGAAAGTGTATAGTTGTGTTTTTTTTTTTTTTTTGTTTTGTTTTTTTGTTTGTTTTTGTTCATGCAGCCTTGTTTTGATTCATTCAGTTCTTTGTTTGTATTTTGCTTTGAGTAAAACATGCATGAGCTTGAAAATTGCTTTAGCCTGCACTTTTAAGAGAGATGTCGTCTTTTAAAACTATACTATAATTCCCTTCCATAGACACCAATTCATCCTATTAGTCCCAATGAATAAACACAGAACAAAAATTTCCTGGTCACAAAGAAACGGCCATAAATATATGAAACATCTCATAGGAAGCATCTCATGACCTTTGACAGCCCAAGCTACACTTGTCTATTAGCCACTATTCTAAAAGCATTTTCAAGCATCAGATATACTCGGAATGGAGCTAATGGCTCTGCTCATGGTTCTTTTAAGGACAATAGTTTCTCTGATCTACGACTGTTGAGCTTGGTGGTCCATTCAAAGGCAGAAAGTATGCAGTGAATGGCCTTTGTGAACGCTAGTCAGCAAGCGTGAAATAGCCAAGCCACTCTTTTCTAACTGGGAGCTCAATGATGGACTATTCTTCCCAAGGACAAAGCTTGGTTCATTTGCACCTCAGCTGTGGGGCCTCCATGGTTAATAAGCAGAAGACATCTGGCATCCTCCAACTATGGGAGAGAGGACTCATGTTGGGCCAAAGCTTAGTTTGTTTTGTGTTGGTGCTATGATCCCCACTGGCTTTTACTTATTAATAGCCAGAAAATTATGGTATTAATATAGTACTAATAGTGAGGTGATCAGTTTCACTATTCATCCTATGCCACCACATTTTTCTTTAGTGCAAATACAAAGATTCTCTTGACAGAAAATATGAGCTTTGCGCCTTGTTACTGAACTCAAATGTCTGTTGAAACTCTAAAATGTATGTTACCTTCTCGTTTATTCAGAGTAGAGAGTTTTTGCTCCTGGTGCATGTTTTATATAGCAAGGAAATATTTGATTTGAGATTATAACGTAGATAGCATTTTAAAACTAAACCTCTTTTATTTTCAGACAGTGGAGAGAAGAAGGTTCCTGCCATGCCCGGTTCTCCAGTGGATGTAAAGTCTCATTCCAGACCGGCAGTATCCGCCATGCCCCCTCTTCCCTCAGTCAACCCTAGTGGGCCCCGGCCCGCTGCCTTTTCTTCTACGGCATGTATGTTCTCTACACAAATGTACAATTTCCCTACTGAAACCTCTATTACAAATGTGCATTGGAGTTCCAAAAAGTGTTAGCTGTCGGAGGTCAAATATGTAACTGGCATGACCAAAATAAAAGACCATGTTGATTTAAGTTGGGAGTATATTCTCAATGTCATGGTGCTCAAAACACCCTTCGCTTCATGTTTATTTTGTCGATAGTAAAGGCACATGTTTATTTATCTTCAAAGAGTGCAGGTATTTTGTGCGTTAAATTACTTTTTTTATATTTCGAGATGTAGAACCAAATTCACTGCAAATAATTGTGTAGATACAAGTGTAGATAGATAGATAGATAGATAGATAGATAGAATCAGGTAGAATTCTTCAGAATAGTTTTTGGAGCGTAGTTGTTGTTCACACCTGTAAGGAAACTTCTATTAATCCTGAATAGTTTGTAAAACACATTTTCTACATTCATCAATTTTTACACTTACTGTAATTTCATTTAATTCAGCTGGTCATTCTGCCAGTTAACCTTTGCCATTTCCTTTAAAAGTGACCAATGGGATGAACCATTCTCCACCAACCCTCAACGCTGTCCCCTCCCCACCTCAGCGATACAGCAATGGGCCATCCTCATCCTCTTCCTCTTCACTGGCCAATCAGCAACTTCCAGCCACATGCGGTGCTAGGCAGCTTAGTAAACTGAAGCGGTTCCTCACTACATTGCAACAGTTTGGCAATGATATCTCACCTGAGATTGGAGAGAGTGTGCGGAGTTTGGTACTTGCCTTGGTGGTACGTACTCTGAGTGTGTGGTGTTGTGTGTTTTGTCGTGTATTCTGTTAAACTTAACAAAACTCTCTCCTTCTAACAGAATTCCACGGTCACTATTGAGGAGTTTCATTCCAGACTACAAGAGGCCACTAATTTCCCCTTAAGACCATTTGTGATCCCTTTCTTAAAGGTTTATACACTTTTCTCTATTTTACACTTCAGTGTGTTAAGTGATGTGAGTAAATGTGTAGACTGTGTCTTCATACTATTTTGAGTAAGCCTTGCCACCCAGGACTTTTGACCTGTTGATTAGGCATTAAAAGCACAATGTGTCTGAATGCAAATCTGAGTTTTTATTTGAACCCATTTTGTTACCCTCGGCTTGGTGTCTAAACGAAACTAGTAGAAACTTCAGACTATTAGGATCGGGGGTTTTTTTTGTTTTTGTTTTTGTTTTTTTTTTATAAAATTTCCTTCACAGAATAAGAACTTTTCACGATGATTGTAGTTAAAGAACAGGACGTTACACTGTGCCTAATTCCATTTGTGTATGGTTTCACTGTTCTTGAAGATTGATGCAAATATATATATTGAGGGGGGAAATTCCAAACGAAGAATAAGTTTCTCTCAGAGCGGCAATTCTCTGAGAACTAGAATTTCTCTGATTTATGCCTCTGGGTTTCTGAGACTGTTCTCCTCCCCTGGAGCACTGATCTAAGACATATTCAGAACATTCGGAAGTGTGAAACATGGCTGTAAAGTGTCCCAGCACTTTTTATGGGGGCTGAGCGACATATGGACTCCAGCTTAGATTAACACAGGCGTCCAGAGGATTGGCCCATCCTGGAAACGTCTTGTGTGAATGATGGGCAGCATATGTACTGGCAAGGGACTGAGAAAGAGGAAGGGAATGGTAATTATGCAATGTATGGTCTTAATTAAAGAAAAAAGAGAGCGAGGAAGTCCATCTTGAAATGTTAAACTACTTGAGGGATGTTTATCTGGCATGGTTAAGGCCAGGTCAGGGTTAAACACGCCTTAACCAGTAACTGTAGGCAGGGGTGAAACTTGGGTTAGCCATTTACATTGTATTTTATATGCAGTTAAATCGGTGCAAAAAGGTTCTGTTTTTCTTTACTGAAAAGCTGGTTTCTGTCAATGCTTATACATTGATTCAATAATCAGCATGTCTGCTCTAATAACATGGTCCATATACCAGTCCTGTGCAAGGAATGCTATAGATCTGTTTTGTGTCATTTTGACAACTTTGCAAATCTTTTCTCCTCCCCTGATCTCTGGGATTTTCACGACAGATTTAGTGTGTATTTTGTCTGGAGACGTTAATGCCAACAGTAGTCTGGAGGGGGACGTAATGCTAAGGGAGTGTTTAGTAATGCTGAGCAGGGCCTCCATCAATCAAAGACTGCATGTAGACGCCACAGTCCCAGACACGGAGGCTGCTTTGAGGTTTTTGAGCAGATTGATTCTAAGCCCTGATTCAAGACCAGTGTGTGGGGGTGGCTAATTTGAACCATCTTAAGGGAAAAGATGAAACTGCAGGCTGTAAAAACTCTAGGCAGTGCAGAAAACTTGTGTAAAATGAGTGCCTACACTAATGTCAAAGATTCAGAAAATTATTTGAAGACATCTGACACATTTCCCTGTATATGCTGTATTTGTGCTTGCTTACCGGGACGTTTGCATAATTTTTTCCATTTTTTCCGTTGCAGGCAAACCTACCATTGCTGCAGAGAGAGCTGCTGCATTGTGCACGTGCGGCTAAGCAGACTCCAGCACAGTATCTCTCCCAACATGAGCACTTGCTGCTCAGCACAGCTGCACCTTCTCCTGCAGATTCCACTGAGCTACTGCTAGAGCCAAGCGACAGCAACAAGAGACACAGCCCTAGCAGGTACCCAGATAACATATACTGGACAAAGTTGTTCTCTGTTTGTTTGACCACAGTATGACCCATACTTTTTATTTATTACCCATCCTTAATTAGAGCCAAAGAAAATGGTTTCCATGAGCGAACCCCAGCACCATTGGAGCCTCCAGCCAAGCGGATCTGCACGATTAGCCCCGCCCCTAGACATAGCCCTGCCCACCCTGTGCCACTCCAGTTTCATCCAACCCCACCCCCTCTTCAGCACTATGCCCTGGATGACATCAACACCCCACACCTGTACAGAGAGCCACATCGCATCCTAGAGCTCAGAGAACTGAAGGACAGGCCACGACTCCCAGGTAATTCTTGTACTTGTGCATTGCAGTCATACACATTCAAGCAATGGCAGTAGTCCATGCAAATTAGTTTGATGGATAATGAGAGAGGGCTGTATCCATAAATGAATGGATGGAAATTTTACTAGTTGAAGTCCATTCTAGAAAGCGGTCCCTGAACTTCAAACGGACAGTGGTAGAGAGGAAAGTAAAGAGAAAAGAGGGGGTCATTTAAGTAAATTGATCTCGGCATGAGCTTATTCCCCTCATGCTTGTCTTGAGATTCTGCCAGTTCCCTCTGGACCATACTCAATCTTCATTAAAGAGCGTTTGAACTGCAATAGGAGTAGAAACATCCCACTGATGGTGGGCTCTCTGTGAGTGCACGCGTGCAAGTGTGTTGTTAGAGCCTCATATCCAAACCTTGATTTGTTTAGAAGTGGGCTGCTACACTCAGCCAGAGCGGCTCCCTGAAGGAATGTGTGTGTGTGTGTGTGTGTGTGTGTGTGTGTGTGTGTGTGTGTGTGTGTGTGTGTGTGCGGGCACGCGTGCGTGCACTATGGGGCGGAGAATGCATTCTGACAGCTGAGTTCCAGATGTGGGCTGTGAGTGATGTGGTCTTTTTGCCGTCTGTTTTTCATCATTGTATCTTTCTGAGCTAAAGTTTTTTTTATTCCTGTATTTTTTTAATTATTTCTGTTTTTTTATTGTACTTTCTTGTATTTTTTTCTTTCTTTTATATACATCATAAATATAATAAAAAGATTGATGGTATATAATTTATGTAGATGTCTCCTAGATCTGAATGTTGTTTTTTTTTTAATATTGTAATCAGGTACTAATGGGGGCTACCATGAGGAGCCAGTCGACCATAGACTGACTGAGAGAGAGTGGGCTGACGAATGGAGACATCTAGACCATGTAAGAACTTATCAATAACTCAGTTACTCTAAGGATATATCAAATAATAAACAACAAAACATCTTGGGGTATATATTATAATATTGCATGTCCATCACACAAGAGAAATGGAGCCTTTTTTGTTTTAATTACGGTTTATTTTTTAATTTGCAACCATGTTGAGTCTATATGAATTTGAGTGTTTACAGAGGAACAGGCAGAATGGCAAATGATCTGATAAATGATAAATTGCACAATTATAGGTGCTGAACTGCATCGTGGACATGGTGGAGAAGACGAGGCGTTCAGTGAGTGTCCTGAGGCGCTGTCAGGAATCAGACCGTGAGGAGCTCAACTACTGGCGACGGAGGTCCAGTCAGCTTGATGGTGCACGCAAGAGTGTTGCAACTCCCAGCACCGTGTCCTTCTCCAAATCGCACAGTCCTCTCACTGCTGATGCAGTCAGCTCTGGTTAGTCAGTTCTCTAGTATACTATTATTGAACTGGTTTAGAACATGTTTGAGAGGGTGGAAATATTAATTATTACTGTGAAAATGTTTAGTGTAACCATTCATGGAAATTTGAGGTGTGAGTGAATTATTTGTGCCCTCTTGTGGTGATCTGAGGCACAAAGCTGCAACTGACTTTGTGTTTTGACTTTGTGTGTGCGCCTGCCTGTGTGCCTGCTGAGTGAGCAGGTGTTGCATGCTTGTGTCCAGGCTGCTACATTAGGAGAGTGTGTTGTTTGAGGTCTGCTTTCTGGCATTCACTCATTTCTACCATCTGTGATCAGTCCCTGCCCAAAACCAAGTTGCTTTCTATATGACTGCCCTCTCTCTCTCTGTCTCTCGCTCTTGCTCTCTCGCCCTCTCTCTCTGCATTGGCCTCTTCTGGTGTTGAGTGCTGTGTTTTAATGTGAACGTTCTCTTCATCTTTCAGATAATCAGCGGGAGCTCTCTCTGCATGCTGGCCCTGGCTATGTGCCTGATGAGATCTGGAGGAAAGCTGGTAAGGGTGGCAACCCTAGGAAACCTGTTTACTACCCCCACAAGCACCTGTTCCTTAATTTCTGCATTATCTGACATTTATAAGCATTATATAACCTGTCTAATCCTTATAAATGTCCTGCATAAACACTTTATATCTGAAGAAGAATAAATAAGATTTGATCTCTTTTATATTCTAATCATTGGCGCAGAGCATAACCTTTGATTCTATGTGGCTACTGTAGAGGAAGCAGTCAATGAGGTGAAGCGGCAGGCAATGGACGAGGTACAAAAGGCGGTGGCAGAGGCAGAGCAGAAAGCCTTTGAAATGATTGCAGCTGAGAGAGCCAAGATGGAAAAAACCCTAGCTGAGGCCAAAAGGAAAGCCACAGAAGATGCAATTCAGGTCATCAATGAACAAGAGGACTCCAGTGAGGTAAGTGTCTATTAATTCATTTGTCCATCTATGAGCATGTATCCCAGTCTGTCTGTTCATCTGTTGTTAAGCATGCATTCACTCCCACCCACACAAACTCTCGGTCTTGCTTTCTCTCAGTGCTGCTGGAACTGTGGCCGGAAGGCAAGTGAAACGTGTAGTGGGTGTAATGCTGCCCGCTATTGCGGCTCCTTCTGCCAGCACAAGGACTGGGAGCGTCACCACCTGATCTGCAGCCCGGGCCTGCAGGCTCAACCCAAAGCATTGTCCACCCTTAACACACGCATCCTGACCAAAGCCCCTGAGAGTGGCCCAGCCCAGAGCCCCAGCCTAGAAAAAAACTCCAACACCTCACGAGCCTCTACCCCCCCAAGCCCCTCCTCAGCCTCCACCCCTGACACTAATACACATTAAAGGAAACACTAGAGAAGAGATCTGGACATTTTACATCTCAGTGACATGAAAAAGGCTATAGACATCAGAAAATCATGCAAAAGGAGCCAAATTAATAAGCACAGTAATTGGACATTTCACTCAAATGATGGGAGGAATGGCTTATTGTTTTCAGTTGGACAAAAATACCATTTGGGTTTTTCATTTTATTTAAGGAAAGTGAACAATGTGAATCACTTTCAAGCAAAGTATATGTTCCATGTTCTCTGTTCAAGGAATATAAAGAAAAATCATTGGATGATGGCTGTATCTTGTTACTGACCATTGTACTGGTGTTTTAATGATTCTTCTTGCACAAAACATGTCAGTTATTGTTGTGAGTGTGAGTATATGTGCATGTTTGTGTATGTACTCATGTGTACAAAAATGATGAACTGCATGTGTTGGACAATTTCATTGCCTGTAGAGCAGTGTCTAAAAGCAGGAACACCATTGCTGGCCATGCATCAATACAGTTGTGATCCATAGAGCTTACATGTCAGCTTTTTTTATTTGATAAGTCTGCTTTTGCTGTCTACAGGTAATATACTAACAACTCAACAGACAGCAGTCAATACAATGACTAATTTGCATGAATGAATTTTTCTGTATTTTGAGCATGGCCACCAAACCTTGGGGAGTATTCCACAAAGTGAGTTTCAAAAAAATACAGGCTTATTAAAGTCAGTCTTAATCCAACCAGACAGGTCACTCCATGCTCAGTGCATTCCATTAGCAAGCATCAGCTGTGGACCACTGTAGCTGTGAGGTGGATTTATTGTGATTTGTGTGCATGTATATATATGTGTGTGTGTGTGTGTGTGTGTGTGTGTGTGTATACATGTGTGTGTGTGTGTGTTTATATATATATATATATATATGTGTGTGTGTGTGTGTGTGTGTATATATATATATATATATATATATATATATATATATATATAATAATGTGTGTGTGTGTATATATTATATATATATATATATGTATGTATGTATGTATGTATGTATGTATGTATGTATGTATGTATGTATGTATGTATGTATGTATGTATGTATGTATGTATGTATGTATGTATGTATGTATGTATGTATGTATGTATGTATGTATGTATGTATGTATGTATGTATGTATGTATGTATCCCTAATAAAGGTTCTTAGTGTGAACAAGGTATCATGGAAAAGAAGATAAATTAGGCTTGTGGCAATTATTTGGAAACCGTGGCAGAATGTCGTTTTAGCCCAGTGTTACCTAAGTTCAGGTAAACTTCACCAGTAAAAAGCAGTTATCGACAGAGTAGCTGGGTGGGGCTTAAGATTTATTAAAGAAAGTAACGAGTCTTCCTGAAGTAAACCTGGTGTATCACCTTAGCTCACTTTGTGCAATACTCCCCCTGGTCTAGAGGGTCCAGGCTGCAGTAATGAGCAGCATATAATCACACACATTGTGAAAATGCATCTGGTGCAAAAATTAGTCCTCAGGATACAGATCTTGTAGCCACATTATAAAACAGCAGTATGTTCCCAGAAAAAGTTGTGTGTTAGCAGGTGACTTGTTTTCAGGTTCTGTTTTCATAGTCTTGTTTTAAATGTGAAAATTAAAAAATGGAAATTAAAAGTTAGAAATCTGATGCAAGCATTTAAATTGGTTAGGGTTAGGTTTCATTCAAACACTTAAGCTTTTGAGAGTTAAAGTTTACTATTTATTCTTTCACAAGCATTTCATTAAGAAATACTCGACATATTTTTGAATGATATTTTTGAAAAAAAATCATGACTGTACTATTATGAGGTTCAGTCTAGGTTAAGAAGGAATGAGGGACAGAACCCTATAATACTAAGCTTGTCAAACTTCCCTGTATTTAGTTTTGTACTGTGGCTTACAGATCTGTGATGGGTAGCATTAACCCTCTTCAGGTGATTTGATCCCGATACAGAAATGTTATGTCTTTGTGTCCTATTTGATTAACTGTGTAATTAATTTTGTGTGATAAGCTCCTTCAGTGCTGAGTGTAGAGCTCTGTGAAATTGACATTGTTTTCTGGTGTTGCCTGTAAGTGTTGCAACTGAATCTATTTAAATCTCAGGAGTACATTATATGTAAATAAGTTTATTCCCTTGTTCATGCTTAGAGAGGGTTGAGTTAAACCTTCAGGATTATTTTATTTTTTATTTTTTTCTCCCGGTTCGTGTCAACATTTTTTTCACATTTTATGTAACAAAATAAATTCCATTATTTTTTCATTATGAAATGACTTCCTTGTAAAATGATTATAAACAAAAAGATCTGTATTTTGTGAGCCATTTGTCACTAAAATGTTTGTTTTCTCACAAGACACGAAGAGAACCTTGATATGAAGTAGTAATTAAGAAATAAATGCGACAGATAAATGCAACAAAGTTTGATTACATTCGTTATTTACAAACTGTTAGCTTAGGTTCAAGACATTTATGGCTGCTTTTATATATATATATATATATATATATATATATATATATATATATATATATATATATATATATATATATAAAAAAGCCCCCAAAAAGGACAATGCATTTTTGTAATAAAATATGATAATGACTTCATGATTCATTTATGGGGCTATAAAGCTGCTTTTGAAAAAAAAGACACTGGGGTTCTCCTCCCATGCTGGGCTACTCTCCAGAAAGTGTATCAGGTGTGTTCAACCTACACCGATCAGCCATAACATGAGCAGTGAGAGGTGAATTGAATAATACTGATTATCTCCTCATCATGGCATCTGTTAGTGGGGGGTGATATATTAGGCAGCAAGAGAACATTTTGTCCTCAAAGTTGATGTGTTCAAAAGCAGGAAAAATGGACAAGCGTAAGGATTTGAGCGAGTTTGACAAGGACCAAATTGTGATGGCTAGACGACTGGATCAGAGCATCTCCAAAACTGCAGCTCTTGTGGGGTGTTCCCGGTCTGCAGGTTGGTTTTTCAGTATCTATCAAAAGTGGCCCTAAGGAAGGAACAGTGGTGAACCGGTGACAGGGTCATGGGCGGTCAAGGCTCATTGATTCACGTGGGGCGCGAAGGCTGGCCCATGTGGTCCGATCCAACAGACGAGCTACTGTTGCTCAAACTGCTGAAGAAGTTAATGCTGGTTCTGATAGAAAGGAGTCAGAATACACAGTGCATGATGGATCAGAGCATTTTTGGCAGCAAAAGGGGGACCAACACAATATTAGGCAAGTGGTCATAATGTTAAGCCTGGTTGGTGTAAAGCAGATCTGTGCAGCCCAGTTATCACTTGGCTTAGTATGATGCATGCCATTTTTCCCCCCCTGGTTTGTGCCGACACCACGGGTGCAGCATTACACAAGGCAGCTTTTTCAAATTTCAATTGTCACCTGCATAATATTACATGCAGTGAAATGCTTGTCCTCTGTTTCATAAAATAAAAGTAAAAATAGAATTACTTGTTGTACAAGCAATGGTAAACAAACAATGGAAAATGATTGTTGTTGTTTTTTTTATTATTTATTATTTACAAAACATTGAACACCTCTTTTTCTCCAGGTACTCCGGTTTCCTCCCTCGGTTCAAAAACATGCATTGTAGGTT
Source organism: Hemibagrus guttatus (assembly GCA_033459395.1). Classification (NCBI taxonomy): domain Eukaryota; kingdom Metazoa; phylum Chordata; class Actinopteri; order Siluriformes; family Bagridae; genus Hemibagrus; species Hemibagrus guttatus. The sequence goes on from JAUCMX010000001.1 coordinate 20,454,990, forward strand.
AATTGGCATCTCTAAATTGTCCGTAGTCTGTGATTGTGTGAGTGAATGAGAGAGTGTGTGTGCCCTGCGATGGGTTGGCACTCCATCCAGGATGTATCCTGCCTTGATGCCCAATGATGCCTGAGATCCCAGGCTCCCCGTGACCCGAGAATAGATCAGGGTAAGCGGTAGACAATGAATGAATGAATGAATGAACACCTCTTGTTATCTTGGAAATAGGATAAAATAATGATGATGTACCTCCTGAAATACAATATTGAACCTATTAGACTAAAATATTTGTGGTCAGTTTAAGCAAACGTATGCCTTTCAAAATTTCTATTGTCATTTTTTTTCTGTTTATTTTTATTTAGTTTTTTTTTTTTTTACATTCCCATTTTTTCAAAATGAATCTCCAGGCACAAATGCAAGACAGTGCAAGGGTTTGCTGCAAAAAATAATGATTTTTTAGTACTATAAAAAACAGTAAGCAGTAATAAAATAAAAGTACTAAAAACAAAGTCGGTATATTTCTTGACATCCCTTTTCTTTTTTTTCCCCCATGGTTTTTATTTTGTCTGGAAAGTGGTCTGTTTTATTCTGTGTTGCTTTTTTTTTTTTACTGACATACACTTTTTTTTGTAAAATGTTTATTTTTTTGTTATATTAAGAAATATAAATGTTGTACTGAGTCAATAATGAGGATAATTTTATCCATAACAAAATTTCTACTAAAAAATTGGGTGCATAGTACTGTACAAAAAATATTAGTTTATATTCATGTGTACTTACTGTAGGTACTTGATGCAATATTTTTACTCAAACTGAGATAGTCAAACTCATCTAATGTTTTTCATCTTTTGTGTTTATGACGACGTTATAAACAGTATGTTAGAGCCAACAAAGCTCAGACAGCTACCAGATTCAACCGCAAGATGGCGGCAAGCAGCTGTGCACCACACACAATCAGCCCACATCTATACCGATATTTTATATCTGAAGATAGTATTGAGATTTTCATTCTTGCTGAAATGTATAGTGAGGTAGTCTAATATGAATAATGACATAAAAGCACTAAATAAGATTGACCTTAAAATATATGCTGTATTATGTTGTGCACCTCAGTCGGGTCAGCCACAAATACAAGAAATATACATCTTTGCTCTTATTTGTCTTAATTTGTTCAGTTGTAAAAGTCAAACCTTTGGAAATTATATTTCTGTAGGCATTACTTGGGCAAGAAGTTTTTTTTTAAACGTGTAGTTAGCCTGTTGAATATACACTATATTGGCAAACGTTTTGGGACACCCCTCCAAATCATTGAATTCAGGTGTTGTTTTTCAGGGTTTGGGCTTGGCCCCTTAGTTCCAGTGAAAGGAACTCTTAATGCTTCAGCATACCAAGACATTTTGGACAATTTCATGCTCCTGACCTTGTGGGAATAGTTTGGTGATGTCCCCTTCCTGTTCCAACATGACTGCACACCAGTGCACAAAGCAAGGTCCATAAAGACATGAATGAGTGAGTTTGGTGTGGAGGAACTTGACTGGCCTGCACAGAGTCCTGACCTCAACCTGATAGAACACCTTTGGGATGAATTAGAGCGGAGACTGCAAGCCAGGCTAAAACTGGGTCATCTGCCTTTACATGCACTTGAAATTAATATGTAGTTGGCCCGCCCTTTGCAGCTATAACAGCTTCAACTCTTCTGGGAAGGCTTTCTACAAGGTTTAGTAGTGTATTAATGGGAATTTTTGACCATTTCTCTAGAAGCACATTTGTGAGGTCAGCCACTGGCACTGATGTTGGACGAGAAGGCCTTGGCTCGCAGTCTCCGCTCTAATTCATCCCAAAGGTGTTCTATCAGGTTGAGGTCAGGACTCTGTGCAGGCCAGTCAAGTTCCTCCACACCAAACCCGCTCATCCATGTCTTTATGGTGAGCAGTCATGTTGGAACAGGAAGGGATCATCCCCAAACTGATCCCACAAAGTTGGGAGCATGAAATTGTCCAAAATGTCTTGAGTTCATGAGTTCATTTCAAGCCCAACACCTGAATTCAATGATTCGGAGGGGTGTCCCAAAACTTTTGGCAATATAGTGTATTTCACGAGAGCATATGGTTGAATTTGGCTTCTTATAATACGGAGAAATTTGTCATTTTTCTAATATAACATAAAAGATTAGATTACATATGTTCTTACATAATTACATTGTATAATTTACATTAAGTTACGCAATTTCACGTTGCTACATAATTATTAATGCAACTTCTAGCTAGCTAAAAGATTACCTCATGGGTAATGCAACACAAACACTATTAACATAACAACTTGGTCTCTGCAGCCCACAGTGTAGTCATTTTATTTGAGATAGTCAAAACAACATCATCATCCTGCCTTACTGGGTACACTGGGTTACACAATGGGTTTCCAACTTACTTACTTTGAAATATCTGGTAAATCTAAAACATCCATCCATCCATCCATCCATCCATCCATCCATCCATCCATCCATCCATCCATCCTACCCTATCCACCCTACCCTATCCATCTATCCATCTATCTATCTATCTATCTATCTATCTATCTATCTATCTATCTATCTATCTATCTATCTATCTATCTATCAAATCTAATCTAATCTAATCTAATCTATACATATACACATGGTCTTATCCAAGCCAAGTGACCTTGATCTTAATCTATATATAAGTTCAAATTGAACCTTTTCTGATAGAAGGTTGAGGAATAAAAAGCTCATTGGGCCCAAATAAATAACCAAAATATTATTACCCACATTAAAATCCTAATACTTGAGTGCGGTCATAAAATAAATCTTTAATGAGAGGGTCCAATTAATTAATTTCATTTTACAGTTTGGTTCCATGCCTGAAAAAAAGTTCCCAAAGTGCTGGTTCATTCTCTAATGATACAGAAATAATATGAGAGATAATTATTCAAATGACACCAGATCATTTCATTTGCAACTAGACAAAATTAAAAACCTGATTTGATCACAGATACGTATGACAATGTGGCAACGTTCACTCCTAGAGTCTCCTATTACACATACAGCATAATGACTCAGTACATTTTCTTTAGGGTTCAGCTAATCATCCACCCACAGTCACGTTAATCAGTCAGACCTGCTGTCATTTATAACAGTCTCAAGATAAAAGCAAAGGCAAGGACACATAAATATGTCTTTAAAAATACAGTACTTTTAATAAAAAATAAAAGCCAACTTTTTGGTCCGCATAGCTTTACAAACACTGGTAAGACTTGCAGGGTCACTCTGATTGTGTAACCACCTCAAACTGGATCACGACTAAACCTTAAAAGGGCTCCAAACAAACGCATACATGGAAACTTCACCCATTACCATTTTCTAATACAGCACATTTACAAAAGTGAATCTGGTTAACGAATAATAATGAGTAAAAAAGCATTTTTTAATATTCTTCAGAATTTATGGAACTAATTTATTCATTCATTCATCCTCAGGGTCCTCATCTGGGTTGTGGCAGACCCGGAGCCTGAACTCAACTCTGGGCTCAAGGCAGGAAAATTCACCACACATACACACACTCACACACTTCTGCACACCTATGGGGCAGTTTAGTTTAGTCAATCCATCTACCTATATGTTTTTGGACATCATAAGTTTCAGGAAACCAGAGAACCTTGCAGGAATCCCATGTGAACAAAGGGATTAACTCTGCCCTATGGAACAAATAAATTCAAGGAAATGCAATCACAAAAAGAATTTTATTAAAAATATATATAAATAATGATTCTATATGTGTATATTGTGAAATTGATGCTTTGGAAGTGAGGAGTGTATTGTTGAGCCAGGCTATCTTTATTTTTTATTTAATGACAAGATTACAAATGGGCAGTGTACTGGTGCAGTAGATAGTGCTGCTGCCGCACAGCTTCAGGGTCCCTGGTTCATTCCTGAGCTCAGGTTACTGTCAAGAAGTGGATTGGCTAGGCTCAGTTGCCGTAGGTGTGTGTGTGTGTGTGTGTGTGTGTGCATGGTGCCCTGAAATAAACTGGTGTTCCATCCCTCCATCCATTGTATGCACCTGAGATTGACTCTGGAGCCACCAAGACCCTGACTAGGTTAAAGCACTTACTGAAGATGAATACTTGCAATTTTTAACACATCTTTTTCACAATTTCGTAAACAATCATAATAATACAGCAACCCTTCACATGTTTTGAGGGTTGTAGAAGTATATGATACCTTCAAATCATAATGCCAGCAGTATAATGCTGATTCTTTAAAATGATAAATAAAAATATTGATGTTTTGTTAGAGAAATTGTGTTAAGCACATAAAGTTCAATAAAAAAAACACATAAAAATCAATACATTTAAACAATCAATCAATCAATCAATCAATCAATCAATTCAACTGAGTGATCATAGAACTAATATGCTTCAAATCTGGATTGAAATGAATTAGACATCATCAGTAGTTTTATAAAGTTCTAGGACATTTTCCTTCATCTTCATTCTCCAAAAGTTATCAAGAGCTACTCTACATGGGCTGTTTTTTAATTATTATTTGTTGTTGATATCTACCATTAAAATGCACTAAAATTCACTTCATTTCTCTTGGCTTCCGAGTGTAAAAAATGCCAAAAGTGCAGTGATATAGAAGAAAGTTTCTGAGGTTAGGATTTCTTGCTTTGTCTTATTACTGGGAGTTTTCTCTCTAAGCAAGTTCTGTAAAAGCCTGTGGTCCTGCAATAAACAGCTTTTTCCTGCAACACACGCTTTCAGCCAGATTTATTTGGCATTTTCCATTATTTGATTGGGTTATAAAACAGATCGTGCTGCTGTTAACCAATCACAATTTTCCAGGCCGAGACACTGGCCCACACATTGCTCATCATCCCAGTCACATCACGTATGCCTTCATTTAAATGCACACAATATATTTGACACTTAAGATGCTTTTTGGCACGACAGTAGAAGAAGTGATTCATTCAGCAAATTCGGGAAACCGCATTCATTGTCAATGCTGAGGCCAGCATGCACAGAATGAATACAGGACATTATAATCTAGCAAAAAGGGAAAACGCAGCTCGTGTCAGCCTTTTGATCTTGCATTCAAGTGTATGCATTTTAGAAAAGCCCTGTTTTTAGCTTTTAATCATGGAAAAACACACTCAGTGCCTCAAAAACCCATAGACTAAAAGCTAACACTGGGATCTGATAAAGGTTTGAATGGGGTTTTTTTAATATTTTTTTTTAGCATACTCACTGTTCACTTTATTAGGAACATCTATTCAGCGAACAGCAAATCCATGCAGTCACCTACCTATTCATCAAACCATGTATGCCATCAAAACAAATATGCCACAGTTAAAGTAACTGATATCACATTTTCCCCACTCTGAGGTTTGATGTGAAGTGAAGCTCTTGACCCATATCTGCATGATATGATTTTATGCACTGCTGCAACATGATTGGCTGATTAGATAACTGCATAAATGTGCAGGTGTTCCTATTAAAGTGGATGATGGATGTATGCTACTGAAAATTGAATGTGTAGGAAGCATGTAATGGGCAGTAGTCCTGCAAAATTCATAGAACATTTCTTGCCTTGCTACTAAAAAGCAGTGAGTTGTGTAGAAACAGAGATCTTCAGAAAAATGTAATTATTTAGAAAAATTATGAGCATTAAATTCTCTCTAGGGGGCACGGTGGCTTGGTGGTTAGCATGTTTGCCTCACACCTCCACGGTTGGGGGTCCGATTCCCACCTCTGCCGTGTGTGTGTGGAGTTTGCATGTTCTCCCCGTGCCTCGGGGGTTTCCTCCCCCGGTCCAAAGACATGCATTGTAGGTTGATTGGCATCTCTAAATTGTTCATAATTTTGCATATTATTACATATATTGCGTGAGTGAATGAGAGAGTGTGTGTGCCCTGTGATGGGTTGGCACTCCGTCCAGGGTGTATCCTGCCTTGATGCCCGATGGTGCCTGAGATAGGCACAGGCTCCCCGTGACCCGAGAATAGATCAGATAAGCAGTAGACAATGGGAAAAAAAATTCTCTGTATGTCACTGTTCTTGTCATTTTTCCTACATGCCTACATATTGTGGCCAAGATTATCTATCTATCTATCTATCTATCTATCTATCTATCTATCTATCTATCTATCTATCTATCTATCTATCTATCTATCTATCTATCTATCTATCTATCTATCTATCTATCTATCTATCTATCTATCTATCTATCTATCTATCTATCTATCTATCTATCTAATCTATCTATCTAATGTGGCCCGATCAGTGCTAACAGCATTGCCATTTTCACTTCATCTGCAGTAACATTATTTTTGGAGAAGCAGTATAAAGCCACTGGAGTTGAACAGTCAGTCATGGTGTTATGCATAACTCGAACAAGCTCAGCTCTGCAGGAAAACAGGAACAGTATGTGCTCACTCTGAATGGCTGTTGCACAGAGATAGTGAGAGGATGAGAGAAATGAAAAGAAAGAGTGTGTAAGTTAGAAGCATGAGTGGTTGCAGTGTTTTTTGGGCCAGTATGCACTGGGTAGTGGATGGAAGAGGATAAGAAAAAGAAACAAGTGAAAAAGGAGTGACTAATAGAATGAACTTTTGTGTAGATCTTTCAACTAGACATATTAATATCAGCTACTCGAGCATGGCAGTAATGACTCAACAAAAGTGGAAGAATTCACAAGAACACATTTACAAGTAACCACTATGTTTGGGGGCATGGCTTAGTGGGTTTCCTTACATATCTGAGGCTGGGGGTTCAATTCCTGCCATTACCCTGTGCATGTGGAGAGTGGAGTTCTTTGGAGGTTTCCTCCCTAGTCTAAAGAAACAAATTGGTGACTGACTGGGGCAGTGGTAGCTCAAGTGGTTCAAGGGTTTCAAGCCAAGCTGCCACTGTTGTCCCCTGAGCAAGGCCCTTAACCCTCCCCACTCTATAGGGGCACTGCATCATGGCTGACCCTGTGCACTGACCACAACCTCCAAAGTTGGGATATGTGACGAAAGAATTTCATTTGTGCTGTAATGTATATGTGACAGTAATAAAGGCTTATTTCTAAATTGTCTGTAATTGTGCCCTGTGATGGGCTGGCACCTGTCCACTGGGATGAACCTTTGTATGACAAACAGTATGGAAAATAGATGGATGGACATTTAGATGGTTTGAGTAATAGATTTTCAAACTTACATTTTCAAATGGCATCCCAATGAATAGATAACCAGCACAGGTTAGGCAGAAACGTACAAAAAGTTCACACATATAAAAGAATAAAAATACCCAAACAACAACAACACAAGGAAAAAAAAACCAAGCAACCAACAGTACAAGGCACTTTAGTAAGATGTTGGGCTACCATGGGTCTGGTAAAGATTCTACAAGTGTCTGAATCTCCACTGGAGGATATTGTGATATTTCCTCAAATGTATGATGATGATGGTGGATAGCACGGTTGAACACTGTATAAAATGTCTATTAGGTGTTAACTTGGGTTGTGATCTGGTGACTGAAGACCACAGCATATGATAGACATCATTTCCATACTCCTTAATCAGTGAATCTTTGTGCCATCTGGATGGAGGAGGAGTCACTCTGGAAGAAGCCACTCCCATCAGAATGAAGCTGATCAGTGAAAAGAATTTATACTGATTTTTGATCATAACCTCACCAGTAAAATGCCCACACAGTATAACAGAGCTACTAACCTATACCTGAGAAGATTTTTCCTTATTATTGAACTTTAGTAACATTTTAATACTAGTGCCAGGGTTGATCTGAACCACAGGGGCACAGGGAGAACACTTAAAATTCCGAGAGTTACCCGAGCTCAGGATTAAACCCGCACCTGGGAGCTGTTAGAGGGACTAACCATAACATGACTATAATGTTTACTTCAATTTGAGTTCAGATTTAAATCAAACATCCAAATGGAAATGTTGATCAGATTGAGCTAACACGCTCTGTTTGTGTTTGCGTGTTACTGACAAACCCAGCTGGATCCTTTGAAATGTATGCAGTCCTTCAGCGAAGCTTGCAGCCTGATTAATGTAGAGCCACCCACCCAAACACCCACAGCACACAACATGCACAACACACACACACACACACACACACACACACACACACACACACACACACACACACACACACACACACACACACACACACACAAACAAACGCACACCACATACTGACAGCCTGTTTAATACAAAGCTTTAAATCCGTTCATTCTGGCTTGACTGCTATTTTGCAGTCTTAATATTTCTAACACATAAAACAACTAAAACACACAAATATAGATTTAAAATGTAGATCACGAATTTATATCTGCTTCAGGACAATGTCCACTTTGCAAAGTGCTATTCATATAGAATTAAATTGAATTGAAGTAATTTGTACTTTAAAATTGTACATCATATATATATATATATATATATAAATATGACCCCAGGAAGCAGGTTTTTACAACATTCCTATAGACTTATAGCTGATGGGGGCAGTGGTAGCGGAAGTAATTAAGTCTCTGAGTTGTTGATTGGAAGATCACGGCTCAAGCCACAGCACTGCCAAGCTGCCGTTGTTGTACCACTGCTGTGCTGTAATGTATATGTGACAATAATAAAGGCTTTTTCTTCTAATCAGGGCTGTGTGGCATAGCAACTTACCCTCATTTTCTGTATTAAATCTTCAACTGCTTCTTAGCAAAAATGTAACAATTATTATCTCTACTTCCTGTGGAGGCTGAGGAAAGCCCATCTCCCTCCCCCCATCCTGACCGTGTTCTACAGAGGGACCATCGAGCGCGTCCAGAGCGACTTCATCACTGCCTGGTTTGGGAATTGCACCGTCTTGGATCACAAGACCCTGCAGCGGATAGTGAGGAGAGCTGAGAAGATCATTGGAGTCTCTCTATCATGGACATTTACACCACACGCTGCATCCGCAAAAAGCCAACAGCATTGTGGACGATCCCACACACCCCTCACACACCCTCTTCACCCTCCTGCCGTCTGGAAAGAGGTACTGAAGCATTCGGGCCCTCACAACCAGACTGTGTAAGAGTTTCTTCCCTCAAGCCATCAGGCTCCTCAACATCCAGAACTGCAACTATACCAACTCTCTCTCTCACACACACACACACACACACACACATACACTCACCTGTGTGAACAGACTCACAATATAATGTTTACTTCTTATTTGCACTACTTCAACCACTGCTACTGCATTTTTTGCACAGTCCACATCTTCATGCTGCTATATATATGTTTACAAACATATATGTAATTGGATACCTGGTTTTTACAGATTCTCAAGTTTGCACACCACATTCCATTTTGTTTCATTGCACATGTTTTTTTGGTGCAATGTGTAATGTTTTGTGCTGTTTTTTGTACTTCCTGTCTTGTCTTTGCACTGTTTACACCTGGTTGCACTTTATGTAGCTAGGACAAACTCCTATCCTTGCTCTGTGTCATTGTTTCTGTCTGTAACTATATGATGTATGTTGTTTACGTAGCACCAGGGTCCTGGAGAAACGTTGTTTCATTTCACTATGTACTGCGTCAGCTATATGTGGTTGAAATGGCAATAAAAGCTTCTTGACTTGACTTATTTGTCTGATTTCTATATTCTTTTACAGAGGAAGTGTAGCTAAGTGAAAATTAGGGAGTGTTTAATTTTATAAATTAGTGGATGTTCACACTACAAAACAGATTTAATTCTTCTCATTGTTAAGCTGCAATGACACTTTCTCTAAAATTAAACCTTTCGCAAGTAAGACAAGGATGAGAGTGTTTCTTTCTCCCAGGTGAATATGCAGCTGTACCCCCATTAGCCCCAGTTCAGTTCATATCTACACAGTGACAGTGACAAAGTTTAATATTTAAGCTGTTGACCTCAGGGGAATTAATAATAATGGGATATTTTAATATAACTGACAAATTGGTAAATCTATTTCAAATAATTTCACAAACTAGTAGCTTTTACTTGCTTCAGATAGTTTTCCACCAACAGACTTACTGAAAAAGCTTGTTAATGATGCTGTACAGTCTTATTGAATTTGCCACTACAGATCTCTGGGACTTCATTATCAGTTTCTTAGGTGATATATGTGCGACACTGTATATAACAGAACTATTTGTCTGTATATAACAAAGAGTTATACTGTTAAGAGACGTCATGCATTGCATTAACATTCCCAAAGCTCAGCTCTATCACTTGAGAAGTTTGGCATGAACTTATTAGCTTATTAAGGATAGAATCACAATGTAAACAAATCTGACCAAAAGCTTTGTGATCGGAATGACAAGAAAATTAGGGGAACTAGAAAGGTACTCAAATCATGGTTTTAGTTTTATTATTTTGCATATGCTTGAATACAATAGATATAACTAAGTAATAAGTAAATACATACATAAATAAATAAATAAATATAAGCAATCTTAGGTCAAGCAATTAACATACAGTCTATATCAACATATAGAGATCGACTTATTCATCAGACAAGTAAAGAAAGAAAGAAAATAGACTCAGTTAAATGAGAATACTACTTTAACTGAAATACTTAATGTAATTACGTAAAATAAGAGCTTATCTAAATTGTACGATTTGCGTAACGACTGAGAAACCACAATGCAGAACAGCCAAGTTCCAAATATGGGCTACTCTATTCACACAATCACACAGTTCAGTTTTATCTTTAGAAACCTTAAGCAAGCAGGGACAATGGTTTAAGTCAACCACATAAGCATGCAATCTCGAGCAGCTATTTTTTTTTCTATGGTACCCAAGAAAGTAAACATTGAGTCTAAAGTTGTGAGAGCAAATAGTGATTTGCTTCTTTCCATTTACACATCTAGTTGTTTTAAATGAAGAAAAAAAAAGTGCCTTTCTTAATCTGTACAAAAGATTCCACCTCAAAGCCATGTAAGCTCTCAAAGCTCTGGCAACAGCCTCTGCATGAAGCAAAAGTCACTTTGATTTTCTATACATGCTAGAGAGATTAGAACCATGCCTGGATTTGTCTGATCATTTTCATACAGATGGAATGATAAAGGAACACAAACAAAGCCATGAGGTGGAAGGAAGACAATCTTTTTGTCTGAGCTAGGGAGCAGCAAGACACATACACACAGGGTCATTTTTTGAGATTAAGGACTCATTTTTCTTTTCTTTTTTTCCTCATTTCCGAAGGCTGCATACTGCATATTGTGAAGGTTAATTGTTTGTCATAATCCACCAGGATGCTGAGAGAGAGAGAGAGAGAGAGAGAGAGAGAGAGAGAGAGAGAGAGAGAGAGAGAGAGAAAAAAACTTTGTGTTACTTTTAGCCCATCCAATGTCATTTTCATCAAATTTAACAAAGGCAGTGTGGCCTATGTGTACCACATGCTGAAAAAAGAGACACTAATTAAACGCTGTACAGTTCAATCTATTATCATTTGACACGTCAATTTACACTTCCTCAAATCAAACATCATGAAATCAAGTTTGTCTCTTAGAATTACATTGTATCGTTGAATTACAGTCATATATATATATATATATATATATATATATATATATATAAAGCTGACCACATAGCTTTCCTTTCTTGATATTGCTTTCCACCTATATATTTTGCAGGTGTCTGTTAGCTCAAGTTGACTGAATCTCGAAAAGTAACTATACTACAAACAAGTGAAAAGATTTTTTTACCACACAAAACCTATCCAACTCCCACATGAAGCAATGCTAAAAGGTCTGGTATTATTTCAGAAGTGAAGGCAAGTTAATAGCTTGCCAAGACATCACTTACAATCCCAAAAAATACATCCCCATACATAGCCAACCTCTCACTATAAAGCCCTTGTTACCGACACAATCACGTACCGGGCAAAAGCATGGTGGAGACGAGTTCAGGATCCTCCAACATATCTATGATATAGCGCTGAAAAGTTTTACTTGCCTCAGACTGCAGATAACTGAGAGAAAGAGAGCAAGAGACAGACTTCATATTTGAAAAACTACTTGCCACAACTATAATCCTAAAGGATTCAGTAAGAAAATAGGTCTATGTGTGTAGAGGATGGAGCAGCATCTCCTAGAAGATCTGCCATCTGCTCATCAGTTAAGCGTGCCTTTTAAACAAACAGGAATGCAACTGACTCACATTGACCTCATTCCTTGCAAAATGAGTACACACATGCGTTATGCATTACACACACACACACACACACACACACACACACACACACACACACACACACACCTACCTCATCCAGGCTATACGATCTTGCCAGAACTCGTATATTATGTAGCAGCTCTTTTCAGGCAGCTTCTGGATGGACACACTGAAAGATAAAACAAGGTGTAAAATGATTGATGAGTTTCTAATCAATATGTTGTGGTTGTATTTAGAACACTGCAACACATTCTGTATACGCCGTTTCTGTGTACGCCTGGTGTGACATGGGGATTTCATTCATTCATTCATTTCACTAACTGCTTTATCCTGGTCAGGGTCACAGTGGATCAGGATCGTATCATGTAGGAATATACCCAGCCCACTGGAGTACAACATGCTCATGCACATTCAAATACTCATTCACAGATAGGGGCAGTTCACCCTGACCAATCCTGCTGCTAGTCTGTTTTTTATTTATTTTAGGAAATTTGTGAAGAATGTACAAAACTCTACACAGTAGCCCAAGCACAGGATCGAACTGGGGACCCTGGAGCTATGCCACCATGCTGTCCTCATATCGATTTTTAAAATGGTGATTAATTATTATTGATCTGAGGTGCTTTAGGTTCTTTAAATACACCATAATCTACTGGTTATTATCAAGTTACCATGGGGAATCTGTAGTAGTGCTATTTGATCTAAGTTTGTTGATGTTGTGCACTTCTGGTATTATTTGTAGAGTATGTGGCCTCTATGGCTCTGTTCCATATTCATATTATTTTCAGGATACTCAGTATTAGCACACTCTTGCTCATGTGATCTTGCTTAAACATAAAAAAGATACCAGATATTCAGTCTAGCAATTGTAATATTGCTTTTATACAACAGTTCTATAAACAAGAAACTAATATAATGTAACTATGATTTCAGATCCAATGTGACCATATATCCTGTTTATTTTTGCTCTGCTAGTGGAAATAGATTCCAAATAAGCCACACTCGCTTTATAGATTGAAATGCTGTTCAACCAATCAAATTAGTGGACCAGAACTAACTGTTCTGTATAATATAAAATATCTGTTTTGCATACACTGTATGGCATACACTGTATGTAACACCTAACCACCACAATCACAGTGTTCTTGTTGAACATTTAGTCTAGAACTGATTTATCTGCCATTGTTTAACTATTCTGGGAAGGCTTTAAGCTATATTGTGGATTGTGGCTTGGGATTTGTGCTTGTTCAGCCATGAAAGCATCAGTTAAGTCAGGTATTGATGTTGGACGAGTCCTTATGTGCAGTCAGTGTTCCAGTTCATCCCAAAGGTGTTCACTGGGGTTGAGGTCAGGGCTCTGTGCAAGACCAATAGAATTGTTCCAGTCCAACCATGCCAGTCCAAGCATGTCTTTATGGCTGTTGCTTTGAGCACAGGGACACTATTATGCTGGAAGATGTTTTGGCCTCTTAGTTCAAGTGAAGTGAAATCTAATTTATTTATTCCTCTTCAGGAACCACTTTATCCTACTCAGGGTAGATGCAGAACTTATCCCAGGAATACACTGACACTGCAATTTACTATTGGCAATCAAACTAGAGAGTACCACACCAGTCTTAGCACAAATATGTGAGCCTTCCAATCAGCCTTCTAAATATTAATTGTAGGGATGCTGATTATTTTAAACCAGGAAAAAGTACACAAAAAAGAACACTTTATTTCGTTGTATAAAAATACAGTGTATGAAATAAAATATCATGTTATTCCTTTGAGATATTGGGGGGTAATTTTCACATGTGGAGATGTAAATTCTCACTGTAGGTTGTCACTTTGGTTAGTGGTGGAGTCAGCGTAGCTTTTCAAGGCCTTTTGAAACTCCTCAAGATTGTCCTCTGTCACTGCCATCTGCCTCTGCACCAACAGAATGTTCTAGATAAAAGAGAGGGAGCAGGGATGAGAAAGAGAGAGCAAGAACCACACAGTGAGGAAAAGGATGCTAGATATAGAACAGAGTGAAAGTGAGCAGGAAACATAATATAAAGCTTCAAAACAAAATCAGACTTTCAGCCTATTGATCTAATGGACCTGGATTCTCAGATTACATATCTCCTCAGCATAGAACGTAGAGCTGGCCAGCATTTCAGAGCTGTTAGTGCTACTTGGCAATACTTGATGGTGCAGGGAGCTCTGTAAGAGATGCAAACACTCACTGATTTATATGTACTGGCCAGCGGGTCCTCTTTCAGTGGCTCTAGCTTTGGACTCTGGAAAAAGGAGAGGCCATTTAGAAAACAGCATCACGAAAGAGCAAACCTTCCAATGGATCACTGCAAACTATATTGTGTTATTGTTATTAATGACTATTTTGTGAATGAGCGGATGTATATGGAAGTGGCTTGATGTGGAAGTGAATATACTAGCCATATGAATAAATATGTATAGGATGTATAGGAAAATAATACAAACAAATATTTACTTAGGGTGGGTGGGGGATTTGGCTGTTTAACCGGATATGATTAGACTGGTGGGTAGGATTGAATGGGTGGATGAAAAGATGGGATTTAAAGGAAGGATAGATAGAATTGGATGGATGGATTCATCTTGGGTCACTTTATAGCTCTATGGATAGATGGATGCCATTAGATAGATGGACAGGATCAGATGAATAGATTTATCTATTGGATTTATCTCTGGATGGAAGAATGCCATTGGATCAATGGGTAGAATTGGAAGGAAGGATGGATGGATGGATGGGATTGGATGATGGAACACACACTGACAGCTTAATTAGGAAAAGATCTATGTAACCTAGCTGAAAAACTGGTTAAATGAAATAAAAAATGAATGCACAGATCAAGTCTGATGGAATAATGGATACATGATAGAGAAAAACAAATGACAGAAGAAATGAATGAACAATGAAGTGTGTCAGAAGTATGTGGACACAGGTGCTCACCTGGCACTCCAGTTTATCAATGAGCTGTTGCAGTCTGTTGATCTGGGAGGACCAGTGATCATCTGTATCCACAGTAACACCTGAGGCATAACAGACACCATCTGTCACTAACCAGGCACGCCAGGCAAGTGAAAAAGCTCAAGGCCTGTCAGTGGGAGGCACAGTGATGACTCTTCTATCTGTGATGTAAATCTATGATGTATTCTAGCAATACATCAGCCAATCAGGTGTGTTTTCAGCTTAGCACTGAAGACTCTTAATTTTTCTTTACCAGTTATTTAAAAAAAGCAAATGTATAGTCTGACTAAATGCATCTGAATGGCAGAAAGTGTTCATAACCACCAGAAAATCAAATTAAATGTACAAGTTATCTTACTGCATTACACAGTGAAGAACACTAAATAACCTTTTTCCAGATAATTTGTTAAACACTACCTTCCGAGAGTAAATGCATAAAGTTTAGAAATCCCAAAAAGATTCTGTAACTGATTGTATTTCTGGCTTAATTGCATAAATATACCCTTTTAGTGACAAGTGGCTTCATTATATTTTAATTATACAATGTGGCTGACTATCAACATCATAAGTTATATGTATATGTATAAAAGATCAAGGCCATACCCCTTTAGAGCCATAAACACTCGTAAATGTCTGACTCGGAGCTCTTAAGCACGAGGTCTAACACTCTAACCAATTTCATCATATCAAAGTGACACCTAGACAAGTGCCATAACATACAGTCCAGAACCTCTTTGACACTAATTGCAGCACCACTCACGAAGACCGTTGGCGAAAACAACATGACATTCAAGGCTAAGGCCGAGTAAAGTGTGTGTGTGTGTTTGTTTGCTTTCTTATATGTGCATCACCTGTGGTAAGAATGCCAGAGTATGGGTCTGTAGGAGAGAGACACATATTTTTCTGCACTCTGCGGCCACACCTCCTGCTATTCTTCTGTAAAGAGAGATGCTCTGGTACCTTCACTTCAACCCTGGAGAGAAGAGAGAGAGAGAGAGAGAGAAAAAGAGAGAGACAGAGAGAGGAAAAGAGAGGAATGGGTGTAAAAATCAGTAAAACAGTTAAAGAACAAAACTGATTGTTACTCTTCTTAAAAGCATTATTTTTATGGTCATTACTGCCATGCTCAGTTGCTCTGGCAACACTGTAAGAAAAATATTCATGCCAAAGGCAATGAATTCCAAGTTGAAAAAAATCATTCTAAAAGGAAAGATGAATAAGAAGGACACTAATCCTGTCAGAGTTATAAAATATTGGCTGTGACATGAATAAATGTGATTTAACATTTCCGTTACCTATGCCACTGCTAAATATATCATTAGTGTAAATAATTATGCACATAAACATCCATTTATGAAATAACACATTACTGAAATAGAACGATAGAGTACTGTCTAATAAAGAATGCAGCAACAACTATGTAAATAAATAATGTACTATTCGTAATGTACTATTTTGTACCAATTCCACAGAACATGGCTGTGATCCATAATAAAACAGTTGCTAATAGCTCATAGTTCAAAGAGAATAATGATTACAGTATGAGGTGCTGTGAAGTTCTTCAGAATAAACTCACTTCATACATACAAATATAACTGTAGAGTAGAATTGTTAACTAGGTGGTTATGTAATAAATTGTGTCAGGCCATAATGCTTTTCTTGAGTAGTCCTGGTCATTGAAAGAAAACACATACACACACACAGACACACACACCGGTGGCATGTTTATGGTGGTAGATTTCAGGTTTGAGCCCTCTTCAAAATATTTTCCACTTTCTCCACAAATGGAAAATCTTGGTTAAGACAACACAGGGCACAGCACATTATATACACCTTTTATGATTATTATAGCACAATTATGCAAAGTGATATTCAATGTCAAATTATAATTGCTCTAAAGAAATGTTTATAACTATGGGGAGAAAGGATTAACTAATGAGGATTGAGTATTTTCCAAATCCACATAGGTACAGTCTGAGCCAAGGGAAATGAAACTAGATGAAACTCCAGCACTAGAAATATTGGATGTCGGCTAGTTCTCATTTTATAGGATAAAATATCATTTCTGGGCGGCACGGTGGCTTAGTGGTTCGTAGCACGTTCGACAGAATTATCACCACAGTCCAAAGACATGCTTTTAGACTGATTGGAGTTGCTAAATTGCCCGTGGTGTGTGATTGCGTGAGTGAATGAGTGTGTGTGCGATGTGTTGGCACTCGGTCCAGGGTGTATCCTGCCTTGATGCCCAATGACGCCCGAGACAGGCTCCCCGTGACCCGATGATAGATCGGATAAGCGGTACAGACAATGGAAATGGAAAAAATATCATTTCTCCATATTACAATATGGTCAAAAACAAACTTGCATCTGTTTAATTGTAAATGATGCTGAGATTCATTCTGAATGCAACTGAGATGAATACGGGTTCAATTTCAGGGCTGCGGTTAGAAAGCAGTTCTGGCACTGTTTCAGAATTCGTGACGTGTGTGTGTGTCTCACGGTGCAGGGCTGCTCTGCTCCTCCACAGCCTCCATGGCACACTGCAGAGACATCTGAAGAGAGAGCAGCTGGCTGGACGTCTCCCTCAGCATAAAGCGTGTCACAAACTGCCCCAACACGGACGAGCCCTGATACTCCTGCAGAGACAGAGGAAGTCAGGTTAGCTAGATAGGAGGTCTTTAATGGAAGTAGAAAGTGACATAATGGTGCAGTCCATAAACCAACATAACTTTGTGTTGGCTGTGTGCACAGTTGTTTGGAATTGGAAAAAAAAAACCCAAAAAAAACACAGTAAAGTATAAACTACATACTACATCTCATACAAAGACAATGCGACTCAACCACTGCACCAAAACTGAAATCAAACTGAGATTGAGGAAGTGATGCTCCCAAGTGATGTTTCTAACAGCAATCTAGGGAACCAAACCAGGAACATCTGACTCACTCCAAATTCCTTGAAATTTTCACTAAACAATACACTGAACAGAAGAGAGCTCGTAGCATCCTCTCATTTGCCCCATAGTGGTTTAGATGCCATCATCAGATTTCTAATTAGACAAAATTGTTATATGATAGAATTAAAACTGATGCAATCCCTGAAGCATTGTCATTTTTAGGTAATAACTTTACCTGCTGTAAACAAAGTTTCATACAGTTTTATTGACTAGTAATCTAGAAATGAGTTCCTCTCTCTCTCTCTCTCTCTCTCTCTCTCTCTCTCTCTCTCTCTCCTCTCTCTCTCTCTCTCTCTCTCTCTCTCTCTCTCTCTCTCTCTCTCTCTCTCTCTCTCTCTCTCTCTCTCTCTCTCTCTCTCTCTCTCTAACACACACACCCTGGCATATTAGCTCAATTTAAATATCTTGTACTTATTTTGCTAAAACTTTATTTTTTGTTATCAGATCAATCACACGTTGTCAAAGCAACTAAAATCCAGCTGATGCAATCAAATGAACTTCAAAATTCAGATTTTGTAGTTACTTGTAATCAACTTGTATTGAGGTCTTACATTGTATAACTGTACAACTAATTCCAGCTTGTTGGCTTGAACAGGGAATAGTAATAACACTCACTATTATTATTATTATTATTATTATTATTATTATTATTATTATTATTATTATTATTATTATTATTATTATCATCATCATCTATTAGAAACAATCTTGCTCATGCTATATGATTTGGCATGGTCTACAATGACCTAGAAGACATTGAGATCTAATTTTCAGCCTTCAGTAGCTCTTGTAGCTTCATCATCAGCTGGTACCTCCCCCAACACTGCCATGTACATTATTGCATAATTGTTCTGGCTAGTAGGACTGTATTGTAAAAAAACCTTTCTAGGTCAGTCCACTAAAAATACAGTTGTTAATGTATATCTGTTTGGGTTTTTAGTGTCTTATTAAACACAACAATGGACATGAGCATTTTTTGCTTTGGCTGCTTGTTCTCTAGAAAGAACCGAGTAACGTGCTATTCACCTCCTGCTGTTCCCCCCAAATAACCCCACACCACACCACACCACCAGCCTGCCTTCAAGCAGCTGAAGGAGATGTTTACAAGCAGTATTTTGTAGAAATGTCACCCAAAACCCAGGTGTATATCATCAGCAGTGATATGCACAGGAATTAAATGTGGATGTTTGAAGAGGATTTGGGATGAACAGATGGATGGATGGATGTACAGGTCAGATAGAAAGGTAGTCTAAAAATAGTAAGGAATACTCTTTAAATGCAGATTTAAAGATTATTTGTTTCTTGTTTTTACAGCATTTTGAAAGTGTGTACTGCTCACAAAATGTATTCATTTATTCTTCATTCATTCATTCATTTATGTATTTATTTAAAACATTTTAACAATATTTATGAATTTCATGCAATGTGTAAACCTGTAAATGTTCACACTACACGTACTGGCTAGGTAAAGAGGTTCATTTTGGCTAGCACCACCAGGTTAAACCAAACATCTCAGGTGTTTAACAGCACTTAGGAAAGCGTTTTTACTAATCAGGAGAAAAACCGCTCAGTAATCGACTGAGAGCCTGTGGCTAGAAATTCAACATGAATAATTGCCTTCGCCTACTGTGCAGAATCTTACTGTGAAGTCTTAGTCATTGAGTCTTTCAACATCTTCAACATAACAATTGGAGCAGAAAAGGTTCTTGATTATAGTTCATTAAGATACACATCAGCACAGTCCGAGCTCTTTATGTCAGACCACATATGAACTCTTTTCGTCTGCACCTTTATGTGGATTATTTACAGAGCATAAGGGTGAACGAATGAATGAATAAAACAGTAAAATATCAAGCACTACCCTTTTTTTTCCCGCTGCACTATTGTAATATATTTTTAAATGATTTGTTTCTTTCTCATCAGATAATTCTGCAAAAAGCTGCAGCAGTGTTTTGTTGTCGGATTTGATACACAGCATCTTTTTAATGAGTTTTCGTTTACAGCTGTTCAACTTCAAATATTTAGCACGTTTCCATTTCTAACAATGTGGTAAATAATTTATCTTGAATGTATTTCTTTTTAGTGAAGAGATAAAGCAAGTGTGCAAGTAAACAACAGAAAATTTAAAATGTACAGGCTCTTGCCTATGACTACGTGTAGTAGTAGTGCTGTTATATCCCTTTACCTCTTTAAACACACAAGGAATCTGTCATGGTTCTTTATTAATACTAATCAACTCTTACCATTGTTTTATGCGTCCACGTTATTCCTCATGTTTTGCAATCTATATCATTCGGATAAAGCAGGAAGACATTCATAATAAAAGGAAAGAGATGTAGCTTTGGTTCAAATTTACTACATCTGTTTAGTTCGAAGTACTACATCTGTATTGAGACATCAATCATAGTCTAACATCAAATGTCATAAATGATGGACAGTGCGATAAATGTGCAGTGAATCTGTAAATAAACACCGTTTATGTTGAACTGCTAGTACACATACAGGTGAATATGGATGGATGCTTTGCTTAACTAACCTTTTTTACTGCATTTGTGGATGTTAACAAACCTTAAATGTCAGCATTAATGTACCATAACATATGATAACAAAGGAACAAAGTAAGCTTGTAGAACACTACATTTAAAGACATGTATACATGTATAACCAATAGCTCTACATAATTAGGATAAATTCAATTACAGTGATGTTACTAAAATATTATAGGCAAATACTGAATCCAACCATTAATTTTTCTGTTAACCAGTTTGTAATTGTCATTGTAGACATTAATGATTTTTAAAATATAGTTACATAATACATAACAATACCTAATACATATACACAGATCAGGCATAACATTATGAGCAGTGAGAGGTGAATTGAATAGCACTGATTATCTCCTCATCATGGCACCTGTTAGTGAGTGGGATATATTAGGCAGCAAGTGAACATTTTGTCCTCAAAGTTTTTGTTTAGAAGCAGGAAAAATGGACAAGCGTAAGGATTTGAGCGAGTTTGACAAGGGCCAAATTTTGATGGCTAGACGACTGGATAGGAGCATCTCCAAAACGGTCTGCAGTGGTCAGTATCCTATCAAGAGTATCCTTTAAATCCTGTAAGTGCTTTAAGTCCTGTAAGCATCCTTTAAGCCCTGTAAGTTGTGAGATGTGACCTTGTAACTTACAGGACCTAATGGATCTGCTGCTAACATCTTGGTGCCAGATATCACAGCACACCTTCAGGCATCTAGTGGAGTCCATGCCTCGATGGGTCAGGGATATTTTAGCAGCAAAAGCGGGACCAACACAATATTAGGCAGGTGGTCATAATGTTATGGCTGATCAGTGTATATAACACATCATTCTAATTTGCAGTTATATAAAATACCAATTAATACAAGCATTAAGTACTTTGTAGACATTACCGATGGTGTATTACTGTTGAAGTTCATGCTTTACTCATATTGACTGATTGACGGAAAAGGATGAACCCGGACTTCTTCCTGTGTGTGAACAAATGTATTCCAAATACAATCGCTCAAAGAAACATGTGATTTACTAGTATTGCCTTAAGCAATAGGGGAGGGAGTAATGCAATCCATCCACTTAACAGAGAAACACTGGTTAAGCTCCCTTAGGTGCTTTTCATTTAAATGTTCATTCCATTTACATTTGTGGCATTTGGGAGACACCCTTATCCAGAACAACTTACATTTATCTCATTTATACAATTGAGCAAATGAGGGTTAAGGGCCTGGTTCAAGGGCCCAACAGTAGCATCTTGGTGGTTCTGGGATTTGAACTCACAACCTTCTCATCAGTATTCCTCCGCCTTCACCACTGAGCTTGAGTGTGATTGTACCCAGTCCCCCCATAGCATTGGTCTAGTTTCAAACTCACTTGATTCTGTTGAACCCCAACAAATTTGGGTTCATCCTACATCATCACAAATGCACATGCAGAACACATGATTCACTGTATTTTTTTAGTGCTTTTATGCATAGTTAGGCATCTCACCCACAACGTTCCCCTGGTACACTTGTGCTGTAAAACCCTACAATGTCATCCTCAGCTAAAACGCATGTGCAGATTACTTTACTTCCTGAACTACTGCAGACCCAAGTACAAGTTGTGTTCACTTTCACAGGAATCGTGGCACAGTTCCAGTGCAGCCAAACTCACACCAACTCCTACAGGTAGTCTCGGGTTCAGTTCCACACTGCACTTCCTGGTCCACATCACAGCTTTCACATTACTAAGTTTTGGACTAAACTACCAATGTGAAATTCTCATGGACTCCCGGCCAAATTGCTGTGGTATATTCAGGTTGTTAAGTCATGCTGTAACTAATGTAAGGTAAGAAAACCTAATGTAATGTTAGACTGAATACAAGATGGATGGATGATTATTTATTGTTAATATTAAATCAGTAATGTTAATGCTATATTGTTTTAACACCACAGAACTGTGTCATATTTAGTTTTTTTCCTGGTACTTCCAACTCAGCTCATTAGTCATGGCCTAAAGTAACAGTTCTGTAAGTAAAGTAGCATTAAAGTTCGGTAAAGTTTCCAGTCACTCACAGCTGGTGTCTCTCAACACAGCGTCTCTTAATATGTCGACAAACTGCCGCAGATGCTCAGACCCGCATCTCGACAGAGAAACTCCTCCAAAGTGCTGTTCCACTTCTCCAGAATAACAACCCAGCAGCGCAGAAGCACTTTAACATGCTAATTCATGCAAACAAGCAGCCTGGTATTTTCACTGCTTAAAACAGACATTACGTATAATACACTGAGCACATTATGTAAAAAAGGCTGAAAGTCTCCATCTGTGAACTGGCTCTTCCTGCTTGCTTCTGGGCAGAATAACACACACCTTCAGAGGATCATCAGTGCTTGTTTATATTTGCATCCTGCATTTTAATAACACTGAACCACCATATTTTTCTATTTCTATTTATTAAAAAATAGGGTTAAGATTTCTTACCTCTTTAGTCTTGTCCATTGCTTTTAGGATGGAAACGTTGAGCTTCTCTAGAGCTGAGAGGACATTCAGATACTCCCCAAGATGTTCAGAAAAATAATCTGAAAGGAGGAAAAGAGGCAGAGAAAAAGGAACAGTAGAGCATTTGGAATGTAATGTTTAGATCAGCATGTGTAGTGTGTAGGAAAAGACTGGAAAATGGTGAATAAATGTTTCATGTTTGGACAGTGACAAAGCTGCTGTCTCTCTCTCTCTCTCTCTCTCTCTCTCTCTCTCTCTCTTTCATATCCAGCTGCGACTTCCCAAAACCCTTATTCTCTCTGCACTCCCCTTAATCATACTCCAGCAACTTCTTTTTCTGTGCACAGGGGAAGCAACTGCACTGAAAACACTACACTAACTACAAAATCCACTACTGTTACAAACGTTACAGTGCAAGCTCTTCTGCATGTTCATAAGTTTATCATAGACAACAGCTACACACAGAAATACACAGAAGAACATGCCATTGCTGTCCAGAAATGAACAAAACACCCATCTATTTTTAGACAGAGTGCTGCACACTGCCGCATTAAGTGAGATATTTTTTTTCCAAGGCCCCACCTTTCCTTGCAGCCACTCTCTCTTTTTGACAATGTGATAAATACTAAGTTTTGTGTTATGTGGTTTTATGGAAAATGCATATATACTGTCATGTAGATTAATATTGATATTGTGTAGATCTTCTTGTGTCACCAAAACAGCTCTGACACATTAAGGCATAGACTCTACAAGGTCTGAAGCTCTGAAGGTTTGCTGTGGTATCTGGCACCAAGACGTTAGCAGTAGATCCTGGAAGTTGTGAGGTGGGGCCTCCATGGATTGGATTTGTCTGTCCAGCACGTCCAGCACAGAGGCTCAATCGGACTGAGATAGGAGGAATTTTGAAGACTAGCACATTGAATTCTTTGTCATGTTGTTCAAAACATTCCTGAACAATTTTTGCAGTGTGTCCGGGTGGATTATATGGCCACTGCCATTAGTGAATACTGATGCCACAAAGGTGTGTATTTGGCCTACAACATTGTTAAGATAGGTGTCAAAGTAACATCCACGTGAATGGCAGGACCCAAGGTTTACCAGCAGAACACTGCTCACTTCCTCCTCTGACTTTGCTTTGTTCACATACTGCATGCTGGTGCCATATGTTCCACAGGTAAGGGACACACATGCACCCTGCTACCTACATGATGCAAAAGAAAACATGATTCATTAGACCGCGCCATCTTCTTACATTGTCCAATGTCTAGTACTGATGCTCATGTGCCCACTGTAAGTGCTTTCAGCAATGGGGGTCAGACAGAAGTCAGAATGGATGCTCTGGGTGGCATAGCAGCCTCATACACAGCAAGCTGTGATGCACTGTGTTTTCTGACACCTGACACCATACCCAGCATTAAATTTTTCAGCATTTTGTGCTACAGTAGCTCTTCTGTGGGACCAGATAAGCTAGCCTTCATGCCCCACATGCATCTATGAAGTTTGAGTGCCCAGGACCCTATATATACACAGTTATATACACAGCAATTTAAGCATGTGGTAATTGAGCAAAAGTAATTAGGCTAACTAAAATTATTCATGTTTGTTTGCCAATCCTTTAAGTCAAATTTTACCCACAGACATCACCATAGACACAACATGGGTTTGTTCCCCAGTGATGCTGTTCCAGGCCTTTACTGCATTTGCTCTCAATTCCTGATTGTTTTTGGGGTGCTCTGCCTTAGGTTTTGCCTTCAGCAAGTGAAATGCATGCTCATTTAGCTTAGGTGAATGATTTGACCTTTGAAGAACATTTGTTTTTTTTGCTTTCAAAAAGTCTTGGATTGCTTTCTAAGTATGCTTCCGGTCACTGTACATCTGCACTGTGAAGCGTCCTCCAGTGAGTTTTGAATCATTTGGCTGAATCTAAGCAAATAATATGCCATATGTTCTTCAGTATTCACCTAGCAGTCACATCATCAGTACAAAGGAGTCAGCCGCATTGGCAAAAATGCAAATGCAAAAATCCATATCCATAAAATGATGTGGTGTGCTTCGTAGTTCTTTCTCTTCTCCATACTCTTCTCTTCCCAGCAATATGATAGTTGATGTTTGTCTCATCTGTCCATAGAATGTTGTTCTACAACTACATGGACCTTTCTAATCTGGTCTTCTTGATTTTGATGCTTACAAATGGTTTACATCTTGTGGTAAACCCTCTGCATTTACTGTGATGAAGGCTTCTCTTGATTGTTGACATTGAGTCAGATATACTGTATCTAACTCCTGGAGGATGTTCTTGATCTGGCCAGCTCTTTTGAATGGGTTTTTCTTTACCAGGGAAAGAATGCTTCCGTCATCCACCAAAACTGATTACTGTGTTCTTTAGGACTTTGGGTATTCTTTAATTCACTGGTGCATTTGATATTTTGAAGAATATCAATGGAGAATACTTGATGCTTAATATGATGTTTAGGTTATTTTATCCTGAAATATCCAAGTTTAACATTCCAGACACAATTCTGGAGTGAAATCTTACCAAGTTTAAAATGTAGACTGAAAACTGCACTTAAATTGAGCAGACTATCGCTCCACTGCTTGATCCAATGAGGTGTGTAATAAAGTTTCTCCCACTCAAAACCTACTGTCACATTAATCTCAACCTCATTAGTCATTCACATTAGATCGTTTAACTGATGGGGTATTCCACAGAAAACAACATTAAAAATGCTTACGTTCTCCTAACACATTCTAGGCCCATACAAAGTGTTTAAGCTTCTAACAGTACTGTTTCTGCCTTCTTTGTTGAATCTCAGATGCATTTCTTTCTACAGAAAATGACTAGGATTGATTTAACACCTTTTTTTAAAGTGGTATAAAAGAGAAGGACAGCTTTATCCACAGAATCAATGTAGTCTTGCAGGCAGTGGTCAGTACACAAAGAATCCTGGTCAATATAATCAGAGGGTCAATCCAGTTGTCAAGTCAAGTTGTTAACGATGAAGAAGGTACAGGTCAGAAGAATCAACAACAGAGCAGGGAGGGAAGCAGCAAGACTCAGAACCTACACAATCGACATAGTTGGCAAGACTTCTGGGTGTTTCAGGAGTTCATATATGGAATGAGTTTGGAAGCTGGAATTTGCTCTAAATCGGTGTGTACATTCAGGAAATGACAGTCTCTGATGATGGAGAGGGGAGTTGCTGGGACGTGGTTTCATTTTTATCAACTTCTTTGAACATTTAAGCGATATAACAGCTCTTTTGCACAGCTTGTGTAATTAGAAGGCAACAAATTTTTCTTCCACCCCACAAAATGGCAGTCATGAATCTGTAGTCACTGTCACATAGGACTTTGTGATAGAGACAAAAATGTGAGATGTGATAATGGATGTGATACAGAACTCAAAAAACGACTGTTTGTGCTATTATGCCAGGTTGATTTAATAATATATATTTAAAAAAATAACCCCAATATCCTTGCAAAAAAAGGAATAGTACTAATCAATGCTTATACCACACACTTGAATCTAATTGGCCAAACTGAGTTTACAGGTATCATGAACGTTAATATTAATCTACACTAATATTAATATGTTAGTGTTTCCATAGTAACAGCTCATACACAAGGACTCATACTGTGGACACTCCACATAATCCAAGACTAATAACAAAATCAATTTTAGTTTCTTGGAAATAGTGCTGCACTCTGTCTCTGTACTGCTTTCTGTTTCCTGTTTTCTCAGTAAAATGACAGGCTGTGCTGAGAGAAAAAGAAAAAGAGAGAGAGAGGTTGGTGAGGGAGTGAGTGTTTATCGCTTTAATGCTATAATGTACAGGAACAGGAACTAACTTGGACTTTCCACAAAACTAAAATCTAACTATAAACCATTAAAATGCATGGTGTGACATTTATTGAATAAATAAAACATTGTATTTGTTGGCAAATGACTGTGGTATATTGCAAACATTTGTAGCATACTGCTGTGGCAGATTAAAAAACAACTGCAAACTACAAATTTTGTATTTGTAGGGATTTTTTGGCGCAGATCACTGGCTTTTTTTTTTTAAATGAACAAACATGCAAACTTTGCTTTCACAAATATATTAAAGCTCAACATGCTCCATCATCAACACGATTTCACAAAAGAATATTTTATTTATTTAAGCATTGCCAACATGCAGATAAGCCAAATTCCAAATGACTACCTACTGTTTACTTACCCACACTATGTAAGAAATAACACAATGGCATTTCATACCCTGTGCACTGCTCTATACCATACATGTATAGTGAAAAATATTATCACAGAAAAACAGAGCTGAATGTATCAGAACTCAACAGTCCATTAAAACATAAATGCTGGTGATGTTCAAAAGTCGACAAAAGGAAAAAAATGCACATGTTTATGATATGTGACACACAGTGGAGCAATATTTCTGAACTTGAGAAACTGAGAGGAAGATGAGAGGTTTACATGTTGCAGCTTGAACTACTGCTACTGACAAAAAAAGTGAGAAGACGTCTGCGACTCTAGGGAAGGTGTACTTCGCATGAGTTCCAAAGAGAGTACGGTGTTAGGACAAAGTGTATTCGTGCACACTTATGTGAGCCAGCTTATCTGGCAGAAAGGCATCATACAGTCCCCATCCAAAGACTGACAAAGAAACTGAAGACATTAGGGTTCTAAATCAAAAGAGGAATCGGAGCAGATTAGAATTTCAGCTTCATGGTATTTACATCGACACTTCATATATGGTTGCATATCCCACTGACATCACCAAACAATTTTAAATACTCAATTTTTTTGAAATTCTACAAAAAGTATCAAACATCCCTAAACCCAGTTATACCCGAACATATCTCCACAAGCACCAACATTATCAGAATAAATGATTTTCAAACAATGAATTAGTTTACTACTGCAAAGTTTAAAGAGCCAGCATGAGTCTCAAGCAGAGATTAAAATGACTTCTGGAGGCTGACAGCTACGTGTGATACCAATCTGTTGCCCTGTGCAGATGACTCATGAAATATATGCATTGCTGCAACTTTATTTTAACACTCAAACCCTGCTAACATCACAGTCTCACCCAAAAACAACTTCTAACACCACCAGAAATCCCACTATAAACTGGTGAAGGATCTACAAGGAACCAGGACAAAGAGAAGAGTTTTAATAGTATTCACTTTACATTTCTGGCATTTAGCAGACACCCTTATCTAGAGCGACTTACATTTCGATCTCATTTTATACTGAGTAACTGAGGGTTAAGGGCTTTGCTCAAGGGCCTAGCAGTGGCAGCTTGGTGGATCTGGTATTAAAACTCACAACCTACTCATAACCACTAAGCTACCACATCCCCTTTCAACACTTTCATGTGTTTATCATAAAGCTCTTGAGTTAACAGTCAATACACAGGTTAGCATAATTAACAGCGGTTTATGAGAGTAATGTTTTGTGAAGTAAACAGAAAAGAATGAGCTAAACCCACCTGATAACTTGTCAGTGTCGAGATTACTGTAAAGGAGAAGCAGAAAATGAAAGAAGGTAAAGAGTTACTTTAATAACACCAAGGAGAGTGTTTGTTTTTTTTATACAGATCCTGGCAGTTTAAACATATTCGTTGGGTTGTACTATAATTACTCACCCATCAAGTTGATATGTTATAATGTTGTTATGTAAGACTACAGTCTGGTCTTAAGTATTGGGACACTGACTTCATTGTAGTGATCTTATCTTACCTTTTGTCTCCTTAAGCCTTGTGCTGTCTTAAGGGTAAAAAATGACCTGCCACTATATTGAACAGCAGAGAAAATCAGTGGTGTCCATTCATTGTCTACAGCTTATCCGATCTATTCTCGGGTCACGGGGAGCCTGTGCCTATCTCAGGCGTCATTGGGCATCAAGGCAGGATACACCCTGGACCGGGGTGCCAACCCATCGCAGGGCACACACACACACTCTCATTCACTCATGCAATCACACACTACGGACAATTTAGAGATGCCAATCAACCTACAATGCATGTCTTTGGACTGGGGGAGGAAACCGAAGTACCCGGAGGAAACCCCCAACGCACGGGGAGAACATGCAAACTCCACACACACATGGCGGAGGCAGGAATCGAACCCCCAACCCTGGAGGTGTGAGGCAAACGTGCTAACCACCAAGCCACCGTGCCCCCCCAGTGGTATCCACTGACTACAAAATGCAGTTTCATAAAAAAGTGTTTCTTCAGGTGTTTCTATTTTATTTAAGGGCAAGTGAAGGGTGGTCATTTTTGACCCTTTAGATGAGAGGAGGATGCATAAGATAAGGGTTAATTTGTTATAAAATAATAAAGAAACAGCTTGAAACTGATCATCATTCAACTGTTCGGTTACTTTTGAGCCTGTGAAAATGGAGAAAATGTCTGTAATTCCTAAACGGTTAATGCAATGTTTTTTGTTATTGTCCTAGAACTAAAACTAAAAGTCTACACTTCATTCACATAAATATATATATATATATATATATATATATATATATATATATATATATATTATACATATATATTTTTTCACAGTACAGCAGTAATCAGAAAAGAAGCAATACAGTATATGGTGCACTATATATAGTTTAAATCATGTATATAACTGTAATATAACTCTATAGTTGTACAATTATCTGTTTGTAATTAGCAAAAAACAAGACAATAGTCTTTATCATGTGATCAGCTCTAGGTGTGAAATGCCACATCGTATTACGAATCAAAACAAAATGTAACCTTGAGCAAAGAAGCTTGGACTAAATAATTACTTGGACTTCTCTCAAGTGCTCCCTGGAGGCAATAATGGAATTTTAATAGAGGTGAGACTCAGTGGGCTAAATTAAAAGCAAAACTAGGGCTTTTTAATGATTTAAGCAATTAAATAGCGTGCACACACACATGCACACACACACACACACACACACACACACACACATTGTGGGAAAAACACTATGCTATGAAATGGCACCTGTTTGACCTTGTTTGAGCAAAGTAATGGCGATTTGTCACTGATCATGAACTCTAGTCGGATATCTCTGCTTTTTCTCTTCGTATTAAATGACACCTAGATCACAAGTGAGGTTAGGGCTAATGGATCTTTATGGACATGCTGTAGAACATTTATACATGTCCTATAGTTCTGTCTATACAGATATATGGTATGTCCATTAGGAAGTAAGAAGTTTGTGATATCTACTCATCTTTCGATGAGTAGATATTCAGAGTTTATTTTGATCCTATAGCCTGTGGCAAATGAGGACTATTCAGCAGGGTAAAAAATGCACCACATCTAACTGCTGGCTTAACGCCTTAATGAGGATAGGCGAGTTGCATTTCTGCTTTAGAGAACCAGATGCATGCTGAGCATGGAATAGATCTTTATTTCAGGACCTTGGAAACTCTAATTTACTGAAGATTTCTGAATACAGTAATTACTAAGCAATTGGTTGTCATGATTGCAGATTGTGCACCCTTTTAAAAAGAGTATGCGAAATGTTTTGATCATACAATGAAAAAACTAAACTGAAACCATTCCCATGTGGTCCTACACTGCAGTGATTTTTTTTAAAGCCTTGAACCAAGTCTTTCAGAAGTTCTTTCGAACCCAGTGCTTTGAGCTAAAGAAAGAAATGTCTCTTTTGGAATTTTCACTGTTGCCTTGATGGTTTTTTTTCCATGACAGCTTTCAACCTTTTTTTTTTTTGTTATTTATTTCTGGTTCAAAAGTCTTTAAAGCCAGGCTGCATTCCCTGAGAACACCAATTAAGGGGAAACAGTAAGATACTATATATATATATATATATATATATATATATATATATATATATGCGCATGTCTTTGGACCGGGGGAGGAAACCGGAGTACCCGGAGGAAACCCCCAAGGCACGGGGAGGTGTGATGCAAACGTGCTAACCACTAAGCCACCGTGCCCCCCCTATATATATATATATATATATATATATATATATATATAGTGGTGTGAAAAAGTGTTGGGCCCCTTCCTGATTTCTTATTTTTTTGCATGTTTGTCACACTTTAATGTTTCAGATAATCAAACACATTTAAATATTAGTCAAAGATAACACAAGTAAACACATCATGCAGTTTTTAAATGAAGGTTTTTATTATTACTCATAGATAACGGAGGGGGTTTCAAGTCAGGATTTTTTTTTTTGGACTTTGTCTTGGGGTTTTTGTTGGGTTTGGGTTTTTGGTTCTGGTTTCCGTGAAGGACTCTGCTTCATTCTGGGTTGGTGGGGGAGATCGTTTGGATGTAGCTGTCTCCCACCCGCCCGCCCCTTGGGAAGTTTCCAGCTTCAGCGGGACAGGGGTTGTCACTCGGCGCTGTCGTTCGTCGTTGGACGTCGCTCGGCGCTGTGGCTCGGGTGGTACGTCACCGGTGCTTGGGCCAGCTAGGGACGGGGTTTCAGCTCGGCCCTGCGTTCGTCGTTGGACGTCGCTCTGTTGTCTTACTGTGCTTGGCTGTGGACGTCGCTCGGCCCTGCCGCTCATGTTTGAGTCTCGCCTGTTCCCATGTGTGTTCGCTCAATTGATGTTCACCTGTTTCCCAATGTTGTGTGTAATTATGTTTTGCATTTATAGCGGCCTTTTGCCAGGGTTCAGGGCTGGTCGTCGTCATTATTACGTCTTTATGTTTTGTGTTAGTGTGGCGTCATGTCTGTTGTCTCTGCGTGTATTTGAGTTTAAATAAAACCCCTGTCTGCTGTCTATCTCCGCGCTGGGTCTGTTTTCCTCAAGCTTTGGATATGACATCTACTTCACTTTGTCAGGCAGGTCCTATTTAAGTGAGTTCTTGATTGCGAACAGGTGTGGCAGTAATCAGGCCTGGGTGTGGCTAGAGAAATTGAACTCAGGTGTGATAAACCACAGTTCTGTTATGTTTTAACAAGGGGGGCAAACACTTTTTCACACAGGGCCATGAAAGTTTTGGATTTTGTTTTCCCTTAATAATAAAAACCTTCATTTAAAAACTGCATGATGTGTTTACTTGTGTTATCTTTGACTAATATTTAAATGTGTTTGATTATCTGAAACATTAAAGTGTGACAAACATGCAAAAAAATAAGAAATCAGGAAGGGGGCCAACACTTTTTCACACCACTGTGTGTGTATATATATATATATATATATATATATATATATATATATATATATATATATATATACAATAAAAATCACAGAATTCTGGTACATACTTGGTCTGTCGCCCATCGATTGAGTAAAACAGCTCCTGAAGCTCTTCAGTCGTGAGAATCCCATCAGAAAAGTAAGCCTTGAATTCCTCAAAGGAGAGCTTACCATCATCTACCACAAAGAGAAAAAAAAAAGTTTTGAAGATTTTTTTTTTTTTTAAAAAGATGCAGCTAAGTGCTTTCCAACAAATATTTCAAAGAAAGTATGTGGCTATATTGAAAGAATATGATTGTAACACGATTGATTTTTTTTTTTATAAATTGAATAACTATGCCAATCATGTATATTTTAATTCTTTAAAAAAATGTGATGTTGCTTGGATTTGACAAGTGTTCTGTTCTTGCAATCTAACACAAGTCAATCAGATCACCGCTCACAATACAGATTTATCACCTATATGACTGGAATCCTCAGTCCACATGAAGTAGCATCTGCCTTCTGTGCCCTTGTATCTCTGATTGTGCAGTATCCTTCATCAATCACGCTGATAGGGAGCCTAACAGAGCACGCATGCTGGAAGAACTCAAATATCAAATCACTAGTTTAAGCCCTTAGTGCACAGCTTGATGGTGCCATATGTGACCTAAATCACAGCAGGCCTGAACACTGAGCATCTCTCTCCTCTTGGCACTTTCAATCATTTTTCCACTTTTTAAATTTATTTTTAAGAGATGCACTGGGCTGCTCGATCATGACCCAACATCAAATACGTTTTGCACTTCAATATTACAACACAAATTTAGCTTTGGAAGAAAGAAAAAAATCAAAGTTCACACCTCAATGATTTGAGGCACATGCTTCGTGAGTTGCAGGGTCTCTGGTGGTATATGAATTTTCTTGCCTGGGCTTGGGCCTGGGCCTTCTGGCTTATTTAAGCTTCAAAAAGTTTCAGTTGTAAATTAGATAAGACAGCTGAGAGACAGACTCCAAGGAAGAGGGAAGATTGAGTCAACATGCAGAGCCAGAGCAGATGAAATCTGATTTATCTCAGCTCAGTTATCTAACTGTGACCCTGCTTAAAAAGAAGGATATAATAATAAAAAAAAAAATGATGTTCATAATCAGTTTGCTTAAGGTTAAGTTTGCTAAAGTTTTCTAATTCCATTTGTATGTTCTGTGGTGGCTTTAAATCTAACAACTTTTTCGAGGGCAAGTTAGTGACTACCAGCACTCCATATAGCAAAATTGGCTGATGGTTATATGAATTGAGAGTCCAGGTTTGGTTAATTCACCAGCCTGACTGAGTTGCACTTGGTCAAGGCAATGCTCTTAACAACCAATCACTGCTCACCATTCTTCCCAATAACCAATCACTGATCATTGTTATTCCCAGTGACGAATCACTAAACACTATTTTCCCCAATGTCCAATCACTGATCAGCATCATTTCAAATCACCAATCACTGATCACCATCATTTCAAATGTCCAATCACTGATCCCCCATCATTTCAAATCACCAATCACTGATCACCATTGTTCCCAATGATCGATCACTAAACAACACAGTCCCAAAGGACAATGATCACAACTAGTTAGTTTATTATGCCATCTAATGTCTTCTAGCTACTTTTTGGAGAATGTGTTAGCTACTTTCCTCTGAAGAGTTGCAATCAGTTGATTTAATCAGACATACCAACTTTAGTTCTGAGCCTTGCATTCTGTAATTGCTATTCCTGTGGTTTAATCATTTCCTTTTGAATTCTTTGAATTTGTCTGGTCTGTCTGTGAACAGTTTTGCCTCTGAATGTGAATTGTCTGGGATTTTGTAAACTCTCCTGAGTGTTGTGTGTTACAATGATTTATGAATCTAATCTATTTAGTAAAAAATTGTTCCCTAGTCTAGAAAAAGGTAAACAAAACCAAGACCCTAAGAATGAAAATGACAAGATCTAACTATGACATAATCTAAAAAAAAAAACAACAACAACAAAAAACAAAACACAAGAAATCCTATAAAGACAATCCAGGAGACTGGCATGCTGGGTAAATGGCAAGACTTAATAATTACCCTGGAGGGTGAAAAGGTCCATATTATGATCTGTCAGAACAACATCCAAGAACATCGGCCACTGCTTGGTTATTTCAAGGACAAACTTGGCAGCCATCTGGTGCCAAACAGCTTGAAAACATCCCTGATCAGCATCTTTAATCAGCTCTCCGTCTGACTTATTTCTTTTAAAAGTCAAGGACTTTGTCTTTTTCAATCTTTGATGCAATCAGGAAACAGGAAAGCAGACAAATTACAATATGCAATCCGAGAGAAAGAGAAAGAACTGGTATGCATTTTTTCCCCTGAAATCCACTTATGTAAAATAAAAGAGCATACCTGGTTATTTTTCTCACTTGACACGCCTGTAGTATCACTGAAGGCTTTGAAAGAAGTTTCCTGCTATTTTGTTGCTTGTGCATGGGTTGGTCATGCTATGGGGATGACTTTGACAGTGTTAGGGCAGAATCTCACGCAGAGGTGCAAAAGGTAAGTACCTAAACAGGAAAGTGCTTACCCGCAAGGACACAGTCTCATGGATTATTATTGCAAGGTCAGTCCTAAGAGGTCTCAGCAGGGGAGGTGTGCTGTCAAGCCAAATTCTAGTGCTGTGTAAGAGCTTGACTCTGCACACTTCAGTCTCTAGCATAGTGTTTGATGTACACCCTGACAGTAGAATAAAGTCCCCAGAGATTTCATCTACTTTTCTGCTCTGTCTTTCTCAGGCTTAATCTAATGGGCTGCTTTGTCTTACTCTGTGAGCCGCAATTAAACCAGGGTGGAAAATCCTTCAATAATTGTATTCTGTACTGTGGTATTATTTTAGGGGTATTCATACTTTACCCGAGTGTTACTGAAAATGAATATTCCTAATTAAATTTCCAATAAAAATGTGTATCTTTTACTCATTTACATACATTTTCGTTCGTATATATCTCAAACGTCTTGTCTTCCCTCATCCAGCCAGTGACTCATGTGTTTCATTTTTTAAAGCCATTTTCAGTTCAAAGCATCCAATTAAATGTAGAAAAACAACTATGAAGGATCATGTAGATTCATTATCTCTAAATCACCTACTTAATGTCATCACTTGAAAACATGTATTTAATGGGTCGTTTTAATAACTGAGCACATTTAGTAAATTTTTCTGTAAGTGTTTGACACACTGTCTACTTAAGTATGATTTATGAGTACTTTTCTACCCCTGTACAAAACACTTTCTTTGACGATTACAAATCTTGAAAAAATAATGTACAGAAGGGAACATGTACTAGAAGACCTGAAATTACTTTAAGTTTCTAGTACATACTCTTCATTACCCTATTTTGAGTGACTATGACCGTCACTCAAACTTATTGCACTGTTCATTGAAATAAACCGGCTGAAATAAACCATTTTGGAAAAATGTCAGGAGACCTCAACCTTGTGTTTCAGTAGTCCTCCCAAATCTGCCAAATTTCTATCCAACAACTGTACCACAAAAGTGGTAGCACAAGGGAAATAAAGCATAACACGTTTTTTATCAGTGCTTTTCAGTTAGTTAGCTTTTTAGCTCGTTCTTTTAACCACTTCATCTTGATCAGTGTAGAGCCTCAGATGGTGACACACATTAAATGTGATGTCAGTCCATGCATGCATATACAATTCATATTCCCACCTTGGGCACTTTCGTCTAGCCAGTCCATCTCATATTTTACGAAGGTGGGAAGAACCCAGAGAACCCACACAGAAATGGTGACAGCATGTAAAACTCAGACACAGACAGAAAGCTGAGCTCAGATCTGAACCAGGGACCCTGGAGCTGTGATGTTGCAACACTTAGCTTGTAAACTATTTATGAGACTCTAGTAGAGAAGTTGTGTCAGCTCGCATGTCTCAGCAAAGCAGTTGGCTGCATGAACCTTGATGTAACAGGAATAAGATCGCAAGTCCAGCTCTTAAAGTCTCCACTTGCTGTTTGATTTGATCCCTCAGGGCTCAGCTAACAAATTCCACTTGAGCTAATCAGCCACAAGGCACAAGTGGGATTCCCCCAATGGGAAATCAGCTCAAATCAACAAATGTGTACTAAAATGCATCCTTGATTTGTCACCGCAATATGCTAGAACAGCACTGCTGTCATTCGTGTTCACCATCAGCAACATCTTGTTAAATAATCATATTTTCTCCAGCTAATGCTGGGGTTTGTTCACATGCCTCTGTGATCGAGCCTGCCCTCTGCTTTGAATGGTCAATAGAAATCCAATACAGGTTATTTAAAGTAAGAACAGATCCATCCTGGACTGATTCACCACTAGACTGTGTTTATACCTTCATTCTCAATCACGCAGACACAAGAACTGGAACAAACAAGAAGATTTCCATAAGCTTCAAATCTTTTCTCAAAAGGATGACACATTTATCAGAACTATAAACAGTGTGTATTCATTCGTATTACTGATCAGCTTCAGTGTTTGAGCAGAATTACACACAAATCCCTTCATGCGTTTATTTCCCAGTACAAACACTAAGCAGCAAAATAGCATCCCAAACATAACATCATGATGAATAAAAAGAGGCACATATTGGTTTCTTTAGAAAACAAGAAGACAACAAGGAGCAAGATGAAGAAGAAGAGGCACAGGCAGAAGAAAAGATATATCAAATGAAATTTAGGCCATGTGCTTGTTCATGAACTCACAATTAGAGAAGATCAGTACTTGTAGATGTGTACTTCAATGTACTTCAAGGAGAAACAGTAAGGATTATGTATTATTACTATAAATTGAACATACTTACTGTATCATATAGCTCTGTATAACCTGTCATACTAGCTGCAAATATGGATGACTTACACTTCTATCTCATTTTATACATCTGAGCAATTCAGAGTTAAGTGGACCTGGGATTTGAACTCAGAACCTTCTGATCAGTAGCCCAACACCTAAAACACTAAGCTACCACAGCACTGGTCATTCTGTAGAACTGCAGACAATGACTTTTGTCGGATGAAAAAGAGACAGTGACTGTGAACGTGGTCATTTAAACATTATTCACCTATAAGAAATTCAGAGCATAGCATATTAACCCTGCTGCTTTGACAGGACAGGATCTTGTGTGATGTGGAGGCATGTTTGAGGCATGTTCAGATGAACATAATGTCTTGTGATTGGTTTAGGTTTTGAGAAATTGGTGTAATATTGAGCGAAGTGTGTTAAAACAAATGAGAGAAGCTGTAAAACGAGTTCATGTATACGAATTCATATTACTCTTCATATTTCTGAAGAGTATCAGTTTGCTTACTGTAACATTTTGAATATTTAAGGAGAAGGCACGTATGCTAGAATGACAAACTGTGTTGAAGTAATTTGCCAATTTACCAGTAAATATTTTTCTTGTATCTATTTTTACTTTGAAGATATTTAAGGTCTGTAAAGAAAATATCACCGAACATCAGAATAAACATCCTGAGTGTGATGGTTATACCAAAATCATAAATGATGAATTTCACATGACCATGTCACACGTCTCACTGACCACACACCTGTTTCATGCTACTCTCCATTAGCAGCCCTATTTAACTTCTGGGTTCTTTGGCAAGCTTTTTGTGTTGTTGTAGTGTTTTTGTATTGTATGTGTCATAGTCTCACACATAGTCTGGATGTTCTTGCCTGCTTGTCCTCTGTTCATGTTTTTGCAGTTTTTGGTCACCTGTCTGCATTTTACTTAATACTTTTATCTGCCTCTTTTATAACCCCTGACACTCGAATATAAGCCTGAATTCATATAAGCAATCATAATTAGAGAGGATATGGAGCTTTGAAATCTCAAATCTGGTCTGTCCATCCTTCCCATCTGTCCACAGCCTGGTCTTTATCCCTTCTTCTGTTCACTGTGCCTATTTCCAGATTCTTTCTGCTGTATTGTTGCAACACCAATCATCTCCTCTCCTTTCTTCTCCTCTCTTCTTCCTCTTCCTCTCTTCTCTTCTTCCACTTTCTCTCCTCTCTTCTTCCTCTTTCTCTCTCCTTCCTCTTCATTTCCTCTCTTCTTCCTTTCTCTCCTCTCTTCTTGCTCTCCTCTCCTCTCTTCTTGCTCTCCTCTCCTCTCTAAATCTTCTTCTCCCCTGCTCTCCTCTCTGCTTCTTCTTCCTCTCCTCTGCTCTCCTCTTCTTCCTCTTCTTCTCCATTCCCTTTTTCTCTCCTCTCTTCTTCCTCTCCTCTCCTCTCTTCTTGCTCTCCTCTCTAAATCTTCTTCTCCTCTGCTCTCCTCTCTTCTTCCTCTCCTCTGCTCTCCTCTTCTTCTCCACTCCCTTTTTCTCTCCTCTCTTCTTCCTCTCCTCTCCTCTCTTCTTGCTCTCCTCTCCTCTCTAAATCTTCTTCTCCTCTGCTCTCCTCTCTGCTTCTTCTTCCTCTCCTCTGCTCTCCTCTCTTCTTCCTCTTCTTCTCCACTCCCTTTTTCTCTCCTCTCTTCTTCCTCTCCTCACCTCTCTTCTTGCTCTCCTCTCCTCTCTAAATCTTCTTCTCCTCTGCTCTCCTCTCTGCTTCTTCTTCCTCTCCTCTGCTCTCCTCTCTTCTTCCTCTTCTCTTCTTCTCCTCCCCTCTCTACTCATCCCTCTCAAATGAGCTCAAATGAGTTCTATCTAAATCTTCAATTTGCTAAGTTTGGAAATGATCTGAAAATGAACTTGTGTGTCCTGGGTTTATTCTTTGTCTTGATGATTATTGCTTTATAATACAAAGGTTGCAACTGTATCACCAAAGATCTGATTTTAAGGTTTTTTTTTTTCTATGCTCACCTAATTACTCATCCCTTAGCTAGACTGTGAGCTACTAGGCGTACTGTTCTTCTCAGCTCTGTGTACAAACTAGAAGTAATTTTGCTGTGACTTAACCTGATTATTATGTTGTCGTTGTTAGTATTACAGCCTTTTATTACCATTTTATGCGAATAAACAAGGCACGGTGCGGAAACTAACGTACGCTCGGCTATATTAAACTGTCACGAACCATTAGAATTTGTTTAAGTTAACTTTACAAAGTTTGATACAGACTAAACTTTGTAACAAGCCCGTATTTATAAAAATGTTTCTTGCATAAAAGGCTACAGCAAGCAAGTTTGCTATGTATCTGCATGGAATGGTCAGTAAAACTGGTCCTACTAAGATGTCTGGTTAAACTGGGCCAACGACTGAGCAGACACTTCACCAATCTCAAGAAAAAAATCAGAACTGAAGTAGTAATACAAGTTTAGTAATCAATTATTAGAATAGAATAAACAGAAACCAATTATCAGATAATTAGATGCTTATCAGATAAAGTCTCTAAATTTCTTGTGTTTAAATAGGTAAATGGATTGGAAAGACATTCAAGCATAATGATTGAATGCTGGAATCGGATTGGTCAGAAAATGTGCATTATTTATGTATAAGAGCACATGTAGCTCTGGCTTTAACATGGATGGACAACGAATAGGTTAATATTAATGTGCTGGTTCTAATACATTATTGTTTCTATAGTAATGGCCTATCTATCTATCTATCTATCTATCTATCTATCTATTCATTTCATTTTATTTTTTTTCAAATTATTTATTTATTTATTTATTTATTTAGGAGACATTCATTTAACATTTATGGAAGGAATCTTCATCGTTGTAAGTCTTTATGCTTTCTTGTTTCTTGCTGAAATGGTTTCACTGTGTTCTGAGTGAGAAAGAGAGAGAGAGGATGATGATGAGGAGGAAATTACTGTTTAGTAATGAGTAGACCAGAACAGGAAACAACTTCTCATCTTTTTCACAACATTAAAACTTCCCTGCAAACCTTCATAATGCATGATGTGTTCATTAACAAAATAAACATTATAATTGTTGGCAAATTGCTATGGCCTAAGCAGATTAACACACTCCAGACCATGTCACATCACACACACCCAACAACTAATTGATTTTAATTTCATTTTTTTTGTTTGTTTGTTTGGAGTGTAAGTGCATATAAATCAAAGAAACATGCGACAGCAAATGCAGCAGAAAAATGCAACAGCAAAAATAACAGAAATACAGAAAAGGATACTGCATTTTTGGGTTTGCTGTCATGTTTTAGACACGTGAATGGACAAGTGAATGTTCAAAGATGTAGTTTCCCAAGACTTTAATAGTTTTCGCCACGGTCCTAAATGGTGTTGTATTTTTGTCCTGAAAATACAATAAATAAATAAAAAAAACAACTTGCACTGACATTTCAAATATACTCCAATTCTGCAGTGAAACCACGTTCCTGAGAAGACTGACTCTAAAGCTCAGAGCAAGTGAGATTTGAGAAGCAAACAAAATCGCACACACCTAGGTCGAAACACATTCACAAAATCACACACGTATGTAAGGAACACACCTTAATTATACCTAAAAACTGCTGCAAACTACTTAATACATATCTCTCTTTTTCTTTTCTCTCTTCTCTCACTCTCTCTCTAGCCTTCCTAACAGAAATATAACATGTCCAAGAAGCCATCAGACATGTCTGATGTTTATCATTTGATAAGCCAGCAGGGCTGTGCTGATGCTGTGAGGATGAAGCTAACCTACTTTTTTATATAGTGCACCTCAGTTAAATAACTGACCGCAAGCGAAGAGAGTGACACAGAGCATTTTCATACAGGAAAGCCAGACTAACTTTAAGAGTTAACCCCATGTGGGTAACTCCTATAACCATATTTCATACCAATATTTTATATTCTGTTTTTCCACAGGGTTTCTGCAAGTCTAGGCTAATTCAATTCAAACCGTTTTTTAAGACTTTAATGGCACTAAGAGGAAGGATCAAAATCACTTTCACAATAATAAAATGGCTTAAAAGCTAGTGAGCTTCTAAATTGTATTTGCAACTGAGTTTTCTATATGTGACACGAACGTATAATGTCTGCCAAATTTCAAATGAAAAAGCAAAGTCCATCTGCAGTTGTTTTCCCAGTGTCTTATGAGATGTGAACCTGTTATATTCCTCCTTCTATAATTCCATAATAATGGAATCTCAATTCTGATTGTATTTGCATTTCTAATGCCAGGCACATTGTCAATCAGTATAGAGGGTGGGAGTACACCATTAGGCATGTCTGTATTTGGAACTGATGTCAGTTACAGTCAAACCCCAGGTATCTGCAATGGATGGGATCTTCATTTAGGTCTGGTTTTGTTTGCTTGTGTCACTGAAGTATCAAATCAAAAACATTTACATTTACCTTCATGGCATTTGGCAGACACCCTTATCCAGAGTGACGTGCTTTGAAGTCTCTATCAGTGAAGTGATCAACACTGGTTCAATAGGTCACAGACTTAACACTACTTTGAGACCTTGGAAAGATAGATTTTTTTTTTATCTACCTAATTTAATGCTTGTCAAGGCTTCATAGACACCCTGTTTCATCCATAGTCTAAAAACAAGTGTGTACATTTTTATAGTACATGAAAGTTCTCACTTAATCCAAAGCATACCTAATACCTCTAGTATAAAAGTACAGGGGGTTACATTTTTAACACATTCATTTTTCCTTGACCAGGCTTGGCCTACATACTATAGTCTGTAATCAGGCTCATTTTGGGCAGTTAGTCTTCATCAAAAGTTTGTTTCATCTTATAACCTCTGGATTTTTTTTTCTTCATTTGTTTCTTCATTTATTAAGATGTCATACTATTTAATGTGTGTGTGTGTGTGTGTGTGTGTGTGTGTGTGTGTATGTGAAAGAGGCTGATGAGGAAATGACTGTTTATCTCAGATCCAAAGCAGGCGAGAACAGGAAATAACTTATCTCCCGAATGTTCCACAACATGAAATCTAATGCATGTGTGGTTTATTAATATACATTGTAATCGATGGCAAATTTCTACAGTATAAGAAGATTAACACACTCCAGACAAATGCTGCTTGCGAAACGTACAGCATCACAACTCCCCCAACATACACATTCTTTATATATAACTACTGGCTCCTACTATTTCCCCCTACAACCGATAAAGACTAAGGACCTATCCTTAGCTGCTACTCTCTAAGAAAATTTATACCAAACCTATTTTTGCTGCGACACGCACTACAGTGCACCTTGTCACTTATAACTGTGAAATAACTCTGAAATATATCTCTATATACTATGTGCCATATACACAGCTCAATAATACATTCAGATAACCAAGGCATTACACTTATTTGCAATCTTGTACATTTTCTACGATGTACTCTATTTATTCTTAATCCTCTTTTTTTATATACGTCTAAATTGGTTTAAATTCCTTCATTGTTTTATGTTTAGATGCCCTTATTGCTGTCTGAGAGCTGCCAACTAAATTTAGTTGTATTGTTTACAATGACAATAAAGTACCTTACCTTAACAGACCGGTCTGTCATGCATTATTCTTCGTTATTCCTGTGTCATTTAATCTGATTACTAATTTGTGACTTTTTTTTTGTTCATCCTAGCATTTGTCCTGCGCAATGGCAGGGTCCGTTGTATTAGCGGATCATTTGATCCGCATATTTTCGATTTGGCACAGGTTTTACACCGGATGCCCTTCCTGTCGCAACCCTCCCATTTTATCCGGGCTTGGGACCGGCACTGAGAGTTAACTCTTCAGTGGCTGGGTTGGCACCCTCCCCGGGACTCAAACCCGGGCCGCGCGCAGCAATGAGAGCACGGGATCCTACCACTGGACCACCAGGAGGCCATTACTAATTTATGATTACTTTTTGATTATTTACTAGTTTTAATTTTTTTTAAAGGGGGGGCACGGTGGCTTGGTGGTTAGCACGTTTGCCTCACACCTCTAGGGTTGGGGGTTCGATTCCCGCCTCCGTAGTTTGTGTGGAGTTTGCATGTTCTCCCTGTGCCTTGGGGGTTTCCTCCGGGTAATCCAGTTTCCTGCCCCGGTCCAAAGATATGCATTGTAGGTTGATTGGCATCTCTAAATTGTCCGTAGTGTGTGAATGAGAGTGTGTGTGTGCCCTGTGATGGGTTGGCACTCCTTCTTGGGTGTATCCTGCCTTGATGCCCAATGACGCCTGAGATAGGCACAGGCTCCCTGTGGCCCAAGAATAGATCACATAAGTGGTAGACAATGAATTTTTTTAAATAGACTGTTTTACAGGCCAAAACAAAGAAAAATCAGCAAATCATAAAAGCCCAATAAGACACAGATTTACAGAAACTTTGACTTTGCTTTAGTGTTTCTGAAGTTGCTCTTGCATTTTTACTGTTGCAACCAGATTCTTTTCCCCGTCACTCTCAGACAAATGAAATATGAAGAAATAGCCAATCATGTTATTTGACCCTTGGTCCCTGGAGCAGATCGCTTTCACACACAGCACCAAGCAGTACACGCTCATGTGTAACTGAAGCTAATTACAGCCTACTGTTTTTGTTTGTTTGTTTTTTGTTTGTTTTGCTGTTTCTTTTAGATAAACCAGCAATTTGATATCAGGGCTGTTCCTGGTTTAAACAAAAGTTTCCACGCTTGATCAAAAACCCAAACATACTGCACACGTTTTCATTACATCAAGTCTCGATTACTGCAGTTCCCTTTACATGGGGATTAGTCAGTCTTTCCTTTCCTAGCTGTAACTTGTCCAAAATGCCATCTCTAGATTTCTTACTGCTACAAGAATAAGAGACAGGATTTCACCAGTCATGGCATCTCTATACTAGCTTTTATGAGTTATAGAATTGATTTTAAAATGTTACTGGTTGTCTTTAAGGCACTATACAGTCTGGCTCCACAGTGA
The DNA here is from genome assembly GCA_033459395.1 of Hemibagrus guttatus. Taxonomy (NCBI): domain Eukaryota; kingdom Metazoa; phylum Chordata; class Actinopteri; order Siluriformes; family Bagridae; genus Hemibagrus; species Hemibagrus guttatus. The sequence continues at coordinate 20,499,085 of JAUCMX010000001.1, forward strand.
TAGGATTAGTTCTTATACTTCAGACTTCCGTCTACTAATATGTTTCTGTTAAACATCCTCATGATTAAAACTCAATGATAACTACATGTTCTCTCCAGACTGTGGAATATGCCTCCTTCTAGAGTAAGGTCTGCTTCAACTATTGACAAATTTAAATCTTTTAAATCTTAAATCAGGGAGATGTGGCAGGTTAGTGGTTAAGGTGTTGGACTACTGGTCGGAAGGTTATGAGTTTGTGAACCCATCAAGCTGCTACTGCTGGGCCCCTGAGCAAGGCCCTTAATTCTCAATTGCTCAGTTGTAGAAAATGAGATAAAAATGTAAGTCGTTCTGGATAAGGGCATCTGCCAGAAATGTGCACCAATCAGGCATGACATTATGAGCACTGAGAGGTGAAGTGAATAGCACTGATTATCTCCTCATCATGGCACCTGTTAGTGGGTGGGATATATTCGGCAGTAAGTGAACATTTTGTCCTCAAAGTTGATGTGTTAGAAGCAGGAAAAATGGACAAGCGTAAGGATTTGAGCGAGTTTGACGAAGGGCCAAATTGTGATGGTTAGATGACTGGATCAGAGCATCTCCAAAACTGCAGCTCTTGTGGGGGTGTTCCCGGTCTGCAGTGGTCAGTATCCTATCAAAAGTGGTCCAACGAAGGAACAGTGGTGAACCGGCGACAGGGTCATGGGCGGTCAAGGGTCATTGATGCACATGCGGAATGAAGGCTGGCCCGTGTGGTCCGATCCAACAAATGAGTTACTGTTGTTCAAATTGCTGAAGAAGTTAATGCTGGTTCTGATAGAAAGGTGTCAGAATACACAGTGCATGATGGATCAGGGCTGTTTTGGCAGCAAAAGAGGGACCAACACAATATTAGGCAGGTGTTCATAATGTTATGCCTGGTCGATGTAAATGTAAAAATCTTGTCTTAAGACCTTTTTTTCATCTTGGTAATATGACTTGGCATCTCACACTTTGTATTTTACATCCATGTCTCCACTTCATTAGTGTAATTTTATTAACTGGATTTATACTTTGTATAATTCATTATCTTTTAAGCGTGTGCTTATGTTTTATGCTACTCTTGTCTTATTATGTTGATGTACCTTTTTACTTTCAATTCCTCTTAGCTGTTTAGCACTTTGGTCAGTTTGAAATGTGTTTTAGAAATAAAACTGAATTGAATTGAATAAAATCTCTGAGCATGTGTGAAAACACCCTTAAATTGAGATTCTGTTGTTATGTAAAGCTAGATGAGAAATTCTATTACTAGCAAGAGTCACATAATTTAGGAGGTTTTTACCCAGTAACCAGTTGGCCTTTAATATACACAGCCTAAGTTATCCCAACCTCCAGCAATCAAATCAAGGGTTAAATCTCTAAGATTAAAAAGGATCAAATTGAAAATAAGCTTAGTAATATTTTCAAGGGGGCCTCCTGGTGGTCCATCAGCAGGATCCCGCGCTCTCATTGCTGTGGCCCGGGTTCGATTCCCGGGCAGGGCGCCCACCCAGCCACTGAAGAGTTACTCTCAATGCCAGTCCCAAGCCCGGATAATATGGGAGGGTTGCGACAGGAAGGGCATCCAGCATAAAACCAAAATCGAACGGACCAGAAATGATCCGCTAAAAAGAAGCGAACCCTGCCATTGCGTGGGACAAAACACTAAGATAAAAAAATATATATATATTTTCTAGGGGAAAATACAATCCAAATTTCACTGTTTTTTTTACTAAATGTTAAATTTTGATGAACCGTGCTCTAGTTCCCTGCCTCTAGACCAGTGTTTTTCAACCTTTTATGAGGCACGGCACATTTTTTACAAAAAAAAATCCCACAGCACACCACCAACCAAAAATTTTACAAAATGACACACTGTAGCCTAACATAGTGTATATCTAATGAAAAATGTAATCTCTCAATTTCTTTATACTCTCTCAATATGAAACCTGGGCTCTCTCATCCACCATTGTGGGTTTTTATTAAAGTTGCCTGTTTCTCATTGTGTTCACCCAGGTGTACAAAATAGTCTGCGTTCTTGGTACTGTTGTCATGAATGAACAAGGTCATTATTGCGCTACCTACTGATGTGGAGGAGTATTTCATTACTCTGACAGTCACTACATCGCATGCACAGGCGTTCAACAATGGCAAATTATTTGTAGTAACTAAAAAATAATTTTTTGAGACAAATTAAGTGTAATTGGATCATTTCCTACGGCACACCTGACGATCTCTCATGGCACACTTTTGTGCCCCGGCACAGTGGTTGAAAATCACTGCTCTAGACCAGTGGTTCTCTAACTAGCAGCCACCCGCTCATACAACACACACAAAACACACTAAGCTGTCTAAGCTGCTTCGAGGACTATTTTTAGAAGCATTAATCAGTAACCAATCAGCCATTTGTTACTCGTCTACATCTAATGAAAGGTGTTAAGGCAGTGAGTTAAAATCTTTCTTACGCCCTCTGTCTGACTCACACTCTCTTCCTCCTCTAACGATTGTGCCGATGGAGGGATGATTGAAGTGGAGAGGTAATTGTCATTTTGGGAACAGCGATTATCATTTCTGCGATGACGGCTCGGCTCGGCTCAGTTCAGAGACTCCACTCCTTTCTGATTTGTTTGGACAGCATGTAATTTCTTCCATCTCCCTCGTCCGTTCTCTGCATTCTTTTCATAACAATGAAAAAGTCCTCAAATGAAAAAAGCGACTGGCTTCCAATGAACCTTTCTTTCTTTTTTTTTGCTTCTTGTACAATAAAGCTGTACATGAGTTATTGAGAATTAGAGAACATCTATTTACAAAGCATTGCATATTCGAATTCTCAAGTGAGCTTACAAACTACATCAGCGCTTGTTGTGTATTTTCTTGTGTACTCCTTAGGCTGTTTTTTCTTCACATACTCCAAAAAAGCCTTACTATTAAATTTCAGCACAGAAACTTTCTCTTTATTTATTACTAGTTAGCTAATTAATCAAACTACTGAATGCAGGCACTGGCATGTAAACTCGCTGAGATGCTCAGCCCAATCTCTGCAAAATACATTTATGCAAATCACTCACATTACAGCTAAACAAAAGAGTGCATGAAAAGTAACCAAAATCCATTACGGTTTTGCTTTCTCGTACTATTTTTCGTCTAAATTGTGGCGGTAAAGGTTTTTTTCTTACAAATCCACTGTGAGAAAGTGACACTGAAATAAACTGTAAAAGCCAAGTTCCTGAAATGTCATTATGCAACGTCAAAGAAAATAGCAAATGAATTTCTACAAATATAGGAATAAAGTCAGACCTACCGTTTTTGTCTGCACGGCGGAAAATCTGGAGGGAGAGAAAAAAAGAAGGTAAAGGCGATCAGTGCAAAGTGCATATGATGTCAACACAATTCAGAGCAAGGGTTTGGACTGGAAGCGAATCAAGATGCTGTGAAAGCATATATTCTGTTCACCACTGTTGAAAAATCCATCACAAAAACTTCCATAAACATTGACATTTCTCTTTAGCAAACGACAGATTGAGAAAAAAATGATGCTAGTTAATGCAGGCATGTAGCTGTTTTGTTTCAGCTTTGTGCTCTATTGCTGCTGACTTTAAAACTTATGTGAGCTTATTTCTTCTCTTTAACTCCAATTGTTGTGCAAGTTTTGGATATTGAACTATTGATATTGAAGTTTATGAGTTTTCAGACATGAAACTTAAAGTCTTGAATCAAAGCTTATCTTCAAGTTGAGTTTGCTCACAATTTAACTTTTAACATAAAAGTTAAAAGTAACTATGTTTTTTTTTAAAAAAACATAACTTTTGCTTCTAAATTTAACATTTTGAAATGTTTTAAGACCTTGTTGTAGTCAGAAATGAATGATCTGAGCTGGCATTTGTGGAACAGCATTAAAAAGTTGGTGTGCCATTCAAAATATACCAGCATGGTGAGAATTCCAAAACTATTTTGGCCCAGTAGGTGCCTTCTGAGATCCTGTATTAACACTGATGCAGGATTAATACATGATTTTTGTTGCCTTAAAGTGCAGTCCTGTAAATCCTGTCCCATATTTTATCACCTGATTTCATAAATGTTTACTTTTTACAACAACGTAATTATGATATCTGTAAGAATTTAGACCTGAATACTGAAGGCTACAATGAAAACTTTATGGATGCACTATAAAAGAAAGCACTACAGTTGTACTGCTAGGTTCTTTATGCACACACATGCCCATATATGATAATAAAACACTTTTAAAAAGACATTAATATTACTGTATTATAATATCTGGTCTATTTGCATATTATTCAATGCTGCTAGAACACCAACAGAATTATCATCACAGATAATCATCCTCTAGGCACATGGCACAGTTCAAAGCACATGGTTTGTTTTGGGTTTTATGTTTAAGTGCTTATGTCTGGCCATTAAAACTCTGGTCTTGTCTACTCCTCTGTCCTGTCACTGGTGTGATCTTCTGGATTGAATCAGTTTGTCTATTTATACCCCGCTGTGTCTGTCTTGGTGATGTCATCACGTGTTTCTGAGTCGTTTTGCTGTGTTTCCTTCTTCCTAGTCTCTATTTTTGACCTGTGCATGTGTTTACGTTTACAGATTAGACTTGTGCAAATATTGAGTGTGTTTTATTTTTGATTTGATTATTTTTTTTGATAATGGAATTATCTCAAACCAGGGGCTTAAAAAATCGCAGGAAAATAACTATTCCAGCCATTTCAGGTTTAAGGAGAGTGCGTGTGCATGTAATAATATTATCAGCTGTGCAGTCTTGACTGTGCAGTCTGAAGACTCCGGTGGATGATGGATTTTTAGGTGCAGCGCAATAACTCGTAGAGATGATACTATCTTTATACTGCACAAGTCTATTATGGTGTATTCTCTTCTGATTCTGTCTGACTGCGAATCATCCCTCGAACTCCCTGGAATTATGATAAAGCGTAGTACAGTGCTCCTAATAAACACCATGTTGATTTTATGTGCTTACCTCTTACCTCAGATTATCACAGGCTAAAATGATCAATGTTGCTCTTTATATAAAACTCTGAAAGTGTATAACCACTGCAGCTTATAAGAAACAGTTTGCATAGGTGTGTTTATCTTATCCGCAATGGTCCGGTGTGGGCACAGGTTTTCATTCCAAGCAGGAGACAAACCGGATTCAACCTGTTTAACCAGTGGATCTTGGCTTTCATCAGACTCAGGCATGACATCTGATTGGGTTGAAATGAGAACCTGCAGCGACACCGGGTCTTTTACAGATAAGATTTGACACCCCTAATCTAGATAAAGCTCCCAGGGCTTTAATTCCCTTGTCATACCTAAGTATTTGTAAAAAAATAAAATAAAATTCAATTTAAAAAAAGCCTGAATTATGGTTTTAATTATCTTGTCTTATGTAGTTATTTAAGTTATTGAAAACTCTTGTCTTTCAACAACATTGAACACTGCCACAATGAACACTGACTGGATTGGTGTATCATTATGTGCACTATCCCAATTTACAATATTTACAACATGCACATTAATATCATACCTTGTGCAATATCATCTTAATTCTCAAGCACTTTTTTGTGTACATTTTGTATATGTAGTATATTTCGTTTATATTTATTTATCTTTGCTGTACTCTTCAAACAGTCTCTGGCAAAAGAATTTCCTTCGAGATTAATCGAGTTCTATCTTCTCTTAACGTGTGTTTGCTTGCAATGTTATCAGACATAAAAACCATTCTGTTCCATTGGTAATAACACAAAATAAATCATTTGCCATTAATCATGCTAAACAAATAGAATTAAGTTTATAAATAAGGTAGTGTTTTATTTGCTGGTCTGGACTGCACAATTTAGACATGACATTTTTATATATCTGGAATCCATGCCAAAGGCAAAAATGTGCTCTGTGCATGTGACTGTGACACTGTGTGTTATTCTATCTATAGCCATCATTTACCTTGTACCCTTGTATCTTGTGTGTTGAAATATCAACCAAAAATATAGTGCAAAAAAGTCAGTGAAATCGATCTGCAGGTCACTGTTAAAGATTGTTAAAGGGAAGGATAACAGCTGATATTATTGTATCTGACAGCTGATAGTATTGTATTGTAATTATGTATTCATTCAAACCTAACCACTTTATCCTTCTGCAACATTCTGCATCATGTGACAATCTGCACCAAAGCACATAGAAAAAATACACAACTCGTCAATCATATGCATTTTTTTCTTTTTCTTTTTTTCTGCTATAATCACAAAAATATAACACATTATGTGTTTCACCCTGATAAAATGAACCTAAATTACATTAGTATGCACAAAGGACACACACACACACACACACACACACGTGTGCACATTTTGACACATAATCACACATCTTGATGCTCCCTACGCCTGGGGAAACTGATAGCCACATTCTCATGGACAGATGGAGCCTGTAGCCAAGCTACAGCTGCTGAGTAAATATCTTCTGTGTGTCCTGCTCACACAGCACTGTGTGTGAACATGTACGGGCCAACTGCAAAGGCACGGCAAACAGCCTTGTACAAACACCTACAAAATTACAGACTCAAAGAGATATATGTAAGCTAAAGCACCATTGTTGTTGTTTTTTCCAGGTCGCTGATACTGAAACCACAGCAATCATCATTTAAATAAACCTGGATCCAGCTTTCTATGGCCTTTTGTCACAGTCTAATAAAACTGAGTCATCACCATCGACCAACAACAAGCCATCAGTCCTATTCATGCAAACTTTATTTCCTGTGCCTGCTAGTTTGCTGTAACTGACTGCAAGCAGCTATGCGCAGGGTAAAACATCATTAACTATTCACTTTAAAGGTCAATCCAAGCCTCCTAGAGAGAGATTTTGCATCTGGTAGCTCTTTGGCAGGTGTTGAGACCATAGGGAAACTCTGTTCCCACTGTCTGTTTTCCTCTGAGACACAGAGAGGAAGATAGAGATAGAGCATGAAAAGAGAAAGAACCTTGAACAAAGTGCATTTCATTCTATACTCATAACCTATAGACTATTATACCGCAGCGCTGCCGATTTTTCCATTTTAAATGATCAGAATGGTTCATTTTCTACAACAGCAGCTATAGCCATAGTGCTAACTGAAAGGCTTATTATGCGTTTGTTCTTATATGTTATCATGTCTATCATCATCAAATTTAATCTAATTTAATAATAAACAAATTGTTGTTTAACAAATACAAACATATCTTTTGTTTTGTGGTGATGTTTTCTGATAGGAGATATTTACGTAACATTCATGGAAGGAGTCTCCGGTGTCAGAGCTTAACACTCAGAGGTGAAGCTGTTCCTTTTAATACATCCTAGTACATTTTGCGATTTCTCAGAAACACGACAATTCCAGAGTGGAACTGAAGAGAAGCATTCACATAATTATCAACAGATTGCGAGTTATAATCCTGACAATGCCGCAACTATCCGTAGCCAGGAGATCAAGAGAGTAAAGCTGTCTCTTCTGTCCGGTTTAGAGGGATGGCCTTACTCTGTCTGCTGTCAATCACAGCGCCATTAACCACTCTTGTGGATGTCTGTGGTAGACTTTACAGCAAATGTGTTTAGTTGTCATGTGATGCAGCCTGTAGCAAGAAGTGGCTTCATGTGTAGCACAAGAAATACAGGCATGTGATGAAGAGAGCTGCTAATGTGTGGGGATGGGCAAGATAACCATATTGGGAGAAAATTACATTATATCTGCTAGAATATAAGTGATGTAAGTGAACCAGCTAGTTTCACAGGCATTCCATTACATTAAATGTAACTATAACCAGTTAATGTGTACGATGTGTCATCCACTGACAGAATTGCTGCGGTACAAGAGGAACAAAACACTTTAGTATGAGTGTGAAAGAATGATTTTGAATCCCACTGCTCCTTCACTGATTATTTTCCTACACACCAATAACAACAGGCCCAAGGGGTATTTTATTTCCTACACAATCTATTATTAAATGTTTTGTACTTCTCTCAGCCTTGTGCATTATTTGTCTAAATACAAAATGTTTACAGTAACAAACATGAGAAATTATGATGTATAATGATGGCATGTAACTGCCAGTTAAATCTGACTCATGGATTTACCTGTTTATTTACATATATATCGCAAAGCAACGTAAGGGAATAGAATATGTAATATTTGGTCTGTATTGGAGCAGCCCTTCTGAAAATAGCTGCAAAGCCCAGATCTGGGGATCTCTTTTTCCATCAGCTACCTTTAGAGATTTGAAATTGAAGACTCCAGAAGCAGACTGTTATTAGCCCCAAGGAGTGAAAGTGGGCTCAAACTAATAATTCTGGCGAACACTTCAGTACCATTATGCTGCAAAGACTCATACCATTTAACGGGAGCAATAAGATCTCGCTGAATTTGTGAGCTCTTTTTCTAAATGAATTATTTATATTTTATTATTAGACAATGCCCTTCATTTCCCTGTATATGGTTTGTCTGTCTGTCATCTGGAGGAAATTTTCTTTTTGTACTGTATTTCTGGTTTTATTGCCCATTGCTTAACTTAATTTGGTTGTGTTTTGCTAAGGATGATTGCATGGCATGATTTGGAGGTTTGTACAGAATGAATATGGGGCATGGGAAAAGCCTCACCGGGTTGTAAAATCATGCATAATCCCATCTATTCATGACAGTGGTATAAATAAGAAATAAACTGATTTGACCTGTGCTTGTTTCCAGGCATGGGGTCACCAGGACACCTAGACAATTCAGAAATGCCTCTTCAAGCATTCTTTCAAACCCACAGTCTAATAAATACTCTAAGTAATTTATTACCTCCTGGGGTATTGAGTAACTCCACAAGACTGAAATAACAAAATTGTGAAGATTTTTTGGAAGACAAATATACAGTGCAGATCATATTGAAAATCTAAATAAATAAAAAAAAAATAAAGAACAAAAATGTTCAATTTTTTTTCATATTTGGTAACAAGATTCTGCAATGTTTCTAGGTCATTATTTAAAAGCAAGCAAATTTGCGATAATGATCATGTTGTCTGTTATGTACAAAAGGTCAGATTTTCCTTATGTCTAATCTCTTCTATTAAAATGTATTAATTGGACATATCACATTATATTTTTTCATAGGGTACAACGGCATTAATGTTCAATTTCAGATGACTTATTTGTATTTCACTTAAGAGAAGTGTGTTTTTTCCTAGTTTTCTTATAACTAGTATTATATTGTATGGTTAATATTAATGTAATTGGCAGTACACTAAGGTTTAACAAAAGTGTAGCTTAATTCTTTCTGAACTGACCCTCAACCTAAAATGAGTTTGACACCTCTGTATTAAAGAATGTTTTCAGACAACACACAGATGGATTTGATCTAAAATGGATGATGAGGTTTTGCACAAACTTGTGGAGTCATTGCCAGTGTCATTAAAGCAAAAAGGGGAAACTCCTAAAAATATATTTTACTTTCCATTCAAGCTGTTGTCAGTAATATAATGGGTAAAGAAAATTGGAAAATTAGAAGTTTTCTAATAAAATTAGAAAAGAAGGGGGGGCACGGTGGCTTGGTGGTTAGCACGTATGCCTCACACCTCCAGGGTTGGGGGTTCGATTTCCACCTCCGCCGTGTGTGTGGAGTTTGCATATTCTCCCCGTGCCTCGGGGGTTTCCTCCAGGTCCAAAGGTGCTCCGGTGCCCCGGTTTCCTCCCCCAGTCCAAATACATGTATTGTAGGTTGATTGGCATCTCTAAATTGTCAGTTGTGTGTGATTGCGTGAGTGAATGAGAGTGTGTGTGTACCCTGCGATGGGTTGGCACTCCGTCCAGGGTGTATCCTGCCTTGATGCCCAATGACGCCTGAGATAGGCACAGGCTCCCCGTGACCCGAGAGTAGATCGGATAAGCGGTAGACAATGAATGAATTAGAAAAGAATTCAAAATAGAAGTAATTTCACTAGTGGGTTAAAGCTTAAGGATTATAAGCATGTTTGAGTAGCAATACAATTCTCACTGGTACAAGAAATAAATTACAGAGGACTGAAAAGGGTGTATCATCCACTTTTCACCAAGTCACGACATACCTCTTAGAACCACCCGACTTATCATATATTTCATTACGTTAACATAAGTCTAATTCTGCTGCATGCATGCTTCTGTTTAAGACAGAACGAATGAGAGGGAAATTGAAGGATTGCAACTGCAGAGGAGAAACTGGATTTTGTGCTTTGTGTTTGTCTGTTTGCAACCTCATCCCCCAGATCATCTCTTCCCAAATCTGCCAGTGTGTGACACACACACACACACACACACACACACACACACGCGCACACACACACACGCACAGAGGTGTTCAGCTTTCAGACTCATCTACAGGAGCTTACTTAACCATGCAGAGAGAACATCTGAACCTTTTTCCTGCATGAGACTTCATCACCGTCAACACTGTGTATCATTCTGCATATAATGGCAAGACAAACGAATTGAAATTGGTAATATATTGAAATTTCTACTTCAACATGCACACACACACACGCACACACACACACACACACACAATCTTGTCCTGAATTGACAGCCTCCTACTTGGCTCTGTGATTTAAACTGTCACTCAGGATATTGTGCCCTCTTTTTTTTACGCCTCAGCTCAATAACAGCACACTCATTGTGGTCCAGAAATGTGATCTAAGATCTAATATTTTCATGAACAAAAACAAATGTGTAACAAAATTTTTTCTCACTGTGGTCCAGAAATGTGACATATGGTCTAAGATCTAATCTTATTATCAATACAAATATGTGACATGTTATCTCACAGTGGTTTGAGATTTTGATAACCTCTAAATCCCAAGTTACTGACTTCAAACAGGTCCAAAACATTTTGTGCATAATTCCCACACATGTTCATGTCTATGCAGCAAATGCAGAAGTCCTCCGCGTGTAGGTCATTATACAGGCTCGTGTTTTCAGAGAACCAGAGACATCTGATATCTGGCAAGCTGTTTTCCTATTCTCCATGTAATATCAATTTAATGACTGTGCGATATTAATACGCTTTTTAGAAATACGCGATTTGTTAAGGCTGCACTTACGTCGTGAAAAATGGAAAGTCCGTGGTTGTGCTGCAGCTGATGCTCTTGCTCGGAGCGAAGATATTCTCGCTTCGCTGACTGAAGACACATTGTGATCATCTCCGTGCATGCCAGCATCTTTTCCTGTGCTATCGAAACGACTAAGAAGAAGAGCTCAATTATACTGAATCCTTTTGATTGTAGGATCAGATTTGCTGAAACAGATTTGAAGATGTTCGCTTAACAGCTCAGTGCTGCGGTACAGTAACCTGCTCCAGCTAGCGGTCCTCCTCAACCAATGATGCTAAAGAACTTTCGCTGTCTAGAGGCCCCGCCCACCAGCACGCTGATTGGCTTGCATCTTACTTCAGACTTTTCCGGAAGCTGTGTTTGGAACTGATCAAGTCAGGCCACTAGAATAGTGTTAGAGTATTTAGAGTTTAGAAGATGCTTATTCTTCTTAAAATTATTATGATAAGAATTATTATTATTATTATTTAGTAGTAGTAGTAGTAGTAGTATTACATTAAACAAACTGTTTAGGTTATTCACCTCACGAGGAAGAGACAGGAGTCAGAGCTAGAGGTAGCAGAGCTGAAGATGTTGAGGTTCTCTTTGGGAGTGACAAGATTGGACAGGATTAGGAACGAGTACATCAGAGGGACAGCTCATGTTGGATATGGGGGACAAAGGGTTTGGGAGGGCCAGATTAAGATGGTTTGGACAAGTTCAGAGGAGGGAGAGTGAGTATATTGGTAGGAGAATGTTGGACATGGAGCTGCCAGGCAGGAGGCAAAGAGGAAGGCCAAAGAGGAGGTATATGGATGGAATTAATGAGGATATGAAGCTAGTGGGTGCAAGGGGTTGAGGATGCAGAAGATAGGGATAGGTGGAGAGAGATGATTCGCTGTGGCAACCCCTGAAGGGAAAAGCCGAAAGAAGAAGAAGGTTTAGGTTATTCACCAATAATTTCCATTCTAGTCACCAATAGAAGCCTGTGTTGATGAGCTCAGATGCCTTAATCGAATGTAAACTCCTATAATAGTTTTAAAAATAATAATAATAATAATAATAGAAGTAGTAGTAGTGGTAGTAGGGGCCAAGCCTCAACCCTGAAAAACAACATGCAACACGGATGCAAATTCAGGTGGTGAGCAAAAGACATGGATGAGTGAGTTTGGTGTGGAGGAACTTGAGGAGTCCTGGCCCCAACCCGCCGGAACACCTTTGGGATGAATTACAGCGGAGACTGCGAGCCTGACCTCACAAATGCGCTTCTAGAGGAATGGTCAAAAATTCCCATAAATACACTCCTAAACCTTGTGGAAAGCCTTCCCAAAAGAGTTGAAGTTGTTATAGCTGCAAAGGGCGGGCCAACTACATTTTAAATTCATGTGCATGTAAAGGCAGATGACCCAGTTTTGGCCTGGCTCGTACTCTCCACTCTAATTCATCCCAAAGGTGTTCTGTCAGGTTGAGGTCAGGACTCTGTGCAGGCCAGTCAAGTTCCTCCACACCAAACTCGCTCATCCATGTCTTTATGGACCTTGCTTTGTGCACTGGTGCGCAGCCATGGTGGAACAGGAAGGGATCATCCCCAAACTGTTCCCACAAAGTTGGGAGAATGACATTGTCTAAAATGTCTTGGTATGCTGAAGCATTAAGAGTTCCTTTCACTGGAACTAAGGGGCCAAAACCAACCCCTGAAAAACAACACCTGAATTCGATGATTTGGAGGGGTGTCCCAAAATTTTTGGCAATATGGCGTATTAACGAGTCCTAAAAGACCAAGAAATCAACAGTGCTATCTGGTGGTCTTTAATGAAAGTAACATTAATTTATTGTTCAAGGCATATTCTCTATTATTATTATTATTATTATTTTGTTGTTATTATTATTGTTATGTCTATTTATTAAAGTTGGTAATGGTTTTATAGCGGTTGTTATGTGGGTTGTTTAGACCCAAGCTCATCACACGTCACGGTTTAGGGAGTCACGTGACCGGCAAAGGAGGCCGTGTGGAGGACCTTTGGTCAATGGAATAAAATGTATCAACCGAAACAAAACGTGGAAGTCTGTTTTCTCTACAGCTTCTGAACTTCAGGTACCACATACCTTCATTAAAACCAGGTAATGCTTCGTTGTGGCTAAAAAAAATGAATGACACGCCGAAAATATTGGCTTGTTTTCTACTACCGCTAGCTAGTTAACTAGCAGTTTCCGTCTGACAGCCGCGGAGAGTAGCGCTAGCTGGCTTTTCTCTGCTAGCGGTCTGTTGATAGCGAGCTAAGGCTAGCTAGTTCAGTAACGATGCGCTTGAAAGTCGGAGAACTTACTCCATGGCTCTTCACTGAGCTGGCTCTGTCCGTAAACACGAGTATTTACCATTGTCACTTATAAGCGCAAACATGTTATAGAAGGTATACGAATGTTTAATATAAAAATAAATTATTTATTTTGAAGCTTGATGTTTAAATTCATGCTAGCTGGTTATGGCAATACTGTCTAACTTGCTGGCTAACTTCGAATATTTTAGCCAGCGTTAAATACTGGGTTTTACTGTAATGTTCAACATACAATTAACGCAGCGAGCTGGAAAATTAAAGGCGTGTCACAGTGTTCGTCATTAAAGCTAGCATGCTGCATAGCTATAACTGTTTAGTTCCTGCCAGTGCAACCACATTAGCAGTTTCCTTTAAGTGTCCTTTAAGCGTTAATCTGATACAAGTAACAAACGTACGTTATTTCTGGGGTTTAATACGGTTCTGTTTAGCTGCTTTTTTCTTTGAACAACGTAACGGGAAACGAAATGTTCTTCGTGTTATGTAACTGTGGGATTTACGGTGGACTATTGATATTTGGTTCTAGAAATAGTAACGGTGACGTCACGCCGCGTTGCATGTCAGTGTAAACCCTCGTGTTGGTCAGAAACTGTGTAGGGAGGTGTGTTTGTGTATATGTGTGTGTGGTGATCTTGTCACCTGTGTCTGTGAAGTGGGTTTGTCGTGAAGTTTGGCAATACTACCACGTCCAAACCTGTCACAGAAGATTGCACAAATCCTCCAGGAGAAAAAAAACAGGATGACCAGGTTTTTCATTTTTCACCTGGGGGAAAAAAGAAGAAACAGAAGAGGTGATGAAAAGGTGACGCATGGCGTCATTGTTTTCTGCATTTTCATTCGGTAAGTGTCTTTGGGTGTGTGTTGCCAAATGTCAATTCAGAACCAGGCCAAAAAACATGACCGTATGATCTTAATGCCAAAACAAAATTTCCAAGTTGTTTTACCTATTCAAGTGTTAGTATCCACATATTCACTCACTCAACCCAGGACACCTTCAGTTTCATGCAATTATCTAATCAGCCAGTCGTGTAGCATCAGTGCAATGTCTAAAATCATCCAGGTACAGTTTGAGTATTAGTATAACTGCTGATGTCCTGGGGCTGTTGCAACGAAGATGTGTTTGTAATATTTAAAAGTGGTCATACAGTTTATGTAAACAGTATTAAAGCACTGTTTTGCTAAATAATTATTGGTCTTGTTATCAACTTATTCTTGTAGAGCTATGAGAACAAGTAAATCGTTTACACATACAGTGGTGTGAAAAAGTGTTGGCCCCCTTCCTGATTTCTTATTTTTTTTGCATGTTTGTCACACTTTAATGTTTCAGATAATCAAACACATTTAAATATTAGTCAAAGATAACACAAGTAAACACATCATGCAGTTTTTAAATGAAGGTTTTTATTATTAAGGGAAAACAAAATCCAAAACTACATGGCCCTGTGTGAAAAAGTATTTGCCCCCCCTTGTTAAAACATAACTTAACTGTGATTTATCACACCTGAGTTCAATTTCTCTAGCCACACCCAGGCCTGATTACTGCCACACCTGTTCGCAATCAAGAACTCACTTAAATAGGACCTGCCTGACAAAGTGAAGTAGACCAAAAGATCCTCAAAAGCTAGACATCATGCCGAGATCCAAAGAAATTAAAAAACCAAATGAAAAATGAAAGAAAATTGAGATCCATCGGTCTGGAAAAGGTTATAAAGCCATTTCTAAAGCTTTGGGACTGCCGCGAACCACAGTGAGAGCCATTATCTACAAATGGCGAAAACATGGAACAGTGGAGAACCTTCCCAGGAGTGGCCGGCCGACCAAAATTACCCCAAGAGCGCAGTGACAACTCATCCAGAAGGTCACAAAATACCCCACAACAACATCCAAAGAACTGCAGGCCTCACTTGCCTCAGTTAAGGTGAGTGTTCATGACTCCACCATAAGAAAGAGACTGGGCAAAAATGGTTTGCATGGCAGAGTTCCAAGACGAAAACCGCTGCTGAGCAAAAAGAACATAAAGGCTCGTCTCAGTTTTGCCAGAAAACATCTTGATGATCCCCAAGACTTTTGGGAAAATACTCTGTGGACTGACGAGACAAAAATTGAACTTTTTGGAAGGTCTGTGTCCCATTACGTCTGGCGTAAAAGTAACACTGCATATCAGGAAAAGAACATCATACCAATAGTAAAATATGGTGGTGGTAGTGTGATGGTCTGGGGCTGTTTTGCTGCTTCAGGACCTGGAAGACTTGCTGTGATAAATGGAACCATGGATTCTGCTGTCTGCCAAAAAATCCTGAAGGAGAATGTCCGGCCATCTGTTTGTGACCTCAAGCTGAAGTGAACTTGGGTTCTGCAGCAGGACAATGATCCAAAACACACCAGCAAGTCCACCTCTGAATGGCTGAAGAAAAACAAAATGAAGACTTTGGAGTGGCCTAGTCAAAGTCCTGACCTCAGTCTGATTGAGATGCTGTGGCATGACCTTAAAAAACTTGGTTCATGCTCGAAAACCCTCCAATGCTGAATGGCTGAATTACAACAATTCTGCAAAGATGAGTGTGCCAAAATTCCTCCACAGCGCTGTAACAGACTCATTGCAAGTTATTGAAAATGCTTGATTGCAGTTGTTGCTGCTAAGGGTGGCCCAACCAGTTATTAGGCTTAGGGGGCAAATACTTTTTCACATAGGGCCATGTAGTTTTGGATTTTGTTTTCCCTTAATAATAAAACCTTCATTTAAAAACTGCATGATGTGTTTACTTGGGTTATCTTTGCCTAATATTTAAATGTGTTTGATTATCTGAAACATTAAAGTGTGATAAACATGCAAAAAAATAAGAAATCAGGAAGGGGGCCAACACTTTTTTACACCACTGTATACTATGTTGCCAAACATTTTGGGACACCCCTCCAAATCATAGAATTCAGTTGTTGTTGTTTTTCAGTGGTTGGCCTTGGCCTCTTAGTTCCAGTGACAGGAACTCTTAATGCTTCAGCATACCAAGACATTTTGGACAATTTCATGCTCCCAACATTGTGGGAAAAGTTTGGAGACGACCCCTTCCTGTTCCACCATGGCTGCGCACCAGTGCACAAAGCAAGGTCCATATAGACATGGATGGACAAAGTCCATAAAGACATAAAGGCCACTTGAGTGGCCTGCACCTCAACCTGATAGAACATCTTTGGGATGAATTAGAGTGGAGACTCTGAGCCAGGCCAAAGCTGGGACATTTGCCATTACATGCACATGAATGTTTAAAATGGAGTTGGCCTGCCTTTTGCAGCTATAACAGCTTCAACTCTGTTGGGAAGGCTTTCCACAAGGTTTAGGTGTGTGTTTATGGGAATTTTTGACCATTCCCCTAGAAGCACATTTGCAAGGTCAGCCACTGATGTTGGACGAGAAGGTCTGTCTTGCAGTCTCTGCTCTAATCCAAGCCCAACCCCTGAAAAACAACACCTGAATTCAATGATTTGGAGGGGTGTCCCAAAACCTTTGGCAATATAGTGTACCTAAAAACACTTGTGATGGACTAGCATACCATGCAGGGTGTTCCACCAGGATAGGCTCCAACACTCTTCCCTTCTTGGCCAGGTTAAAACAGTTACTCAAGATAAATGAAAACAGCAGGTGGGCATATGAGAGGAGACATCTCATAAAGAACCCACACCACCTCAAAAGTCACTGTAAATATGCAAGATGCTTCCTGGACAAGGGATGGGTTCTTGCAACTTTATTGACATGAAATTGAAATGCACTTTAAAATCGCATGATAGTTTATAACCATAAACCTTCTCTTGACAGGACAAGCAGCATGTGAGATACCAGAGGCCTGTTCAGACTGGAAGATTTGTGGTGCAATGAAGAAGCATGATTCACTCAGCAGACAAATAGAGACCAGGAACACATGGAGAAGGAGGAAAGAGATATAAGTATACTAATGCAGAAGTGCAGTGAGAAACAGAAGCACTGGCATTGAGACAAGTGCACAGAGCATACCAATGGCATGTGAAGTAGATAGTAAAACATCTTGATATGACTCTAGAAGAGTGCAGTTTGTGCACATTTAGGTATCGTTAAATAAATCACTTGTTTAAAGACACCTTGAACACACTAATATAAAGAGTGTGATGGCCAGAGACAGTGAAAAACTCCAGCACACTTTTCTTCCATGATGCACCTATAAGCTGCATGCAATTGAAACTGCATGCAATTAGTGTGCCTTTCAGAAACCGCAATGTGTGCTATATAAACTCTCTGTTGTTGTGGCCATGACGGTTTGCAGAGGAGTTCAGCAACTTGAAGTCACAGGAAGTAGCATCCCATTTCCAACAACAGTCACACACTGTTATATAACGTCTTAGCATTACAGCACGTGGAGCTCCCACTATAATTTCTAAGGGGTTGAAGTTGAAGCAAGGCAAGACCTAGACAGCAGTGGTTTCCATGACGCACTGCATCCAGATGAAATGATTTTTAGCAAATCATTCACATCATCCAACTGAAGTAGAGATCTTTGCGTCTCCACATGGATTCTTTCTATTCATGGCATTCATCTGACAAGGGCTTTTCTGGAGGAAAAGTATGTAAAGTATTAAATGCTGAGCTGTAGCAGGCTATTGTCTATCTACACATTTCTGCTCTGTAACACCTTGTTATAAGGTCTTACACCTTGCACAAGAGTCTGAGTTATCAGATAATATTTATTGTAGTAGATGCAAAGTTCTCGATGTATTTATATGTTAAAATCATGTGCATGAAAAATATGAAATGTTAAAAACTGAAATATAAAAACTGAATTCTAAATAGATGCCTACTGTTTTCATTGAATTTACAGAAACACACATTACATGAAACAAGTTTGAGTTTTGTGTGTGTGATTTGCCAGAATTATCCTTGTAAGATTAAACTCTTCTGCCTTCCTTTTTCATACAGCTATATCAATCGTGAGAGAAAACGTAGCAAATTATATTCATGCTCTTTGTATTCAAGTATAGTTATTTATACTTAATCATTCACAGCCGTATCTTTTTGCTAACACTTTAGTGAACTTCTCAGCCATTCCAGTAAGTACTGTAGATCCGTATGACCTGGTAATTCATAGTCTTTGTGTGTACTCCTGCTCATGAGAGTATGAACATCGGGAAAGGGAAACCTATACTGAATAGAACTGTCTTATATAGTCAGTTCTGCTTTAAGTATGTTCATGAGCTGATCTGATGGTAGGCTCTTTTAAAATGTTTTTTTATGGGATTTTTAGCAGAGTGTGAGCAAAGGCGGCTTTCTCTGAAGACAGTTCATACTCTACAAGACGCGTGAATCTATTTCCCTCATATGTGCAAATAATGTGACTTCTATTTCAGTTGAGCCTATGGGAACTTAAAATATTAATAATGTTAGGATTTTGTCCAAAAAAAAGTTATAAAAGTAGCATATCCAAAGCACTGTACAACCACAGATTTATTAATTTATTCGTCTGGAAGAAATATTCTGTCAACCTTATAAAGTTTTAATGTGAGGCCCGTTTATTTATTGTGCTTCTTAGTGGCATAAAAGGCTTATCTGCATGGAAAATTCACTTTTCAAATGATAAGTGACATTTGTGTTTATACATTTTGTCTAATGTTATTGTTTAATTTATTCCCTGCAAAGTCAGTTTTAGCAAAGTGAAGTATATCAAAGTCTATTAAGATGCTTATTTTGTAAGGGTTAACACTCTGGTGCAACAGTCCTGTCCACAATGCACTGTGACTGCCTTCTGCATCATTGTTGTGGGTTTAAATAAATCATTACTTGTGGAAGGAAGCTTATTGAGTGGCTAAGAGGCACATGAAGGGCAAAAGGAAAAGGACTAATGCTAAATGGACAGTAAATGCTTAAAAAGCAGTAAGAGGTGTATGTAATTCTGATTGTATTTTAAAAAGTTAAGTTACAACTACATTGCTACATATTGCAGTTTTGCTTGGACTTGATCAGCATAGCGCATTGCTAAGTCTGAAATTCTGATTTTATAACCTGATTAGGGATTACAGTTGTACTTTTAATTATTCTTCAGTGCTTTCTCTGTTAGTGTTTGTTAGAAACCACCCCATACCTGATTGTCCTGTAAAATACAGCTATATTTTATGACATTCTCATTGCATGTGCATTTTAACTGTGTGTTTTGTTTTGTTTTCCTGACAGATGTATCTGAACCATAGCAGCTACTGTTAATGGCTACACAATGAAGGCCCAGTTACAGGTAACAGGTGGGTATTTCAAGAAACACGAATTTGCCTGATTTAGCCAATTTTCATCTGATAAAAGAGATTATATTGTACATTCAGTTCAAGGTCATTTTCTCTGTTTTTGTTGATTATTATGGTTTTACCTCTTGGTGGTTAGTTTTGTCAGCTAAGCTGAAAGAGAACAAGAAGAACTGGTTTGGGCCTAGTCCGTATGTCGAGGTGGCGGTAGATGGCCAGTCGAAGAAAACGGAGAAGTGCACCAACACTTTCAGTCCCAAATGGAAGCAGCCCCTCACAATGTAAGTTAGAAAGGATGGTATGGCAGGTTAAGCTTATAATTTCCCCTCAATTATGGAAATTTTTTCTTTTTTCCTTTATCTATTTGCTTATCTTTTGCTTTTCTTAATCTCCTGTAGAATTGTTACCCCCTTCAGCAAGTTAATTTTTCGCGTCTGGAGTCATCAGACTCTCAAAGCAGACATTTTGTTGGGAATGGCAACTTTAGAAGTCAGTGAGACCCTCAAATCCAATGACATGAAGAGTAAGTGTTGTTGTCTTTCACATTTGGCTTTTAATGTGTCGTAAACTGACAGATGTTTGTGCTGTGTGTATGTGAATTTCTCCTTGCTTTGCTCTTGAGGATGGCAGGTGAACTGGATTAGTGCATGATTCACTTTTATTCAAGGCTTTTATAGAAACTGCACACCCATTGGCCATGTGAACATGAACCATAAGCATGAAACATTGCCTTGAATTGCAAACGCTGGATCAGTTCCTGCTGGTGTTAGTGTTGGTGCTGGTGATTAATTATTTATACTGAGCATCATTGTACACATTTTAAAGCTTTTTAATACTATGTGGTGTCTGAGAAAAATAACGGCTGTAAGTATTGGTGTATTGATGGGTGTCACATAATGTAAGGTTTTATAAATATAGAAAATATCTTAAGGGTATCTCAATATATTGGGGAAGATTAAGCCTAAAGTGTGTCATGCTGTGATATGATTTTGTGTAAAGTCCTTTTTTGTTGTTGTAGGAGGAACATTTCTATTGTACTATTTCTACATCAATAGGTTCAAGATTAAACTTAACCAAACAAATTTATGTCTAAGACTCATTTTTGCTTCAGTGGATTATCTCACCTGGTTACTGTTGATTTTGTGCCTAACAACTACTGCTGGAATTATATAAAGATCATGATGCTCATACTGAACACGGTACTGATAGACTTGGTAGTACTTTAACTTTGAATAATTCTTGATATTTTTTGCCATTGTCACCTTTGGCTTTCTCAGTGAGCATCTAAATCTACAGCCAGGTTTCTCTTTTCTGACAATTCTTCCTGTTATAACCACCCTATGATTAGAAGTGAATTGAGTTGAATTATGATTTACATTTATCACCACATGTTTTGTACTCCTCCTCTAATGGTGCTCTTTTCTTTTCTTTTTTAGTCCGTGAGGTGATACGGACTCTTCCTCTAAGTGCAGATGCTGATGGCAGTGACTTGGTGGGAGATCTGTCTGTGTGTCTGGATGGAATGCAGGTGGATCCTGAAATATTTGCTTCTGAAGAACAGAAGCACAGTAAGACATCTGTTTCCCAGAGCTCTACTCAGGTTTACCTTTTACACTGAGCTATTCAGTGTCAGAGCAAAATGCAATTATATCTGTGTCTCTATTGACATGTGGAAAACATAGATTGCTTTTTTTTAAGAATGAATGCTGTCAGAAGCTAAATTTGATCCACCATTAAAAGCATGGTATAGGCTTCTGCATATTCTTTCTAACTTGCACAGTACATGAAACCACCGTTTTTGTTTTGTTTTTAAGTGAATGTGATTTGCGGCTTTAACTGTGGGTTTTTTTCCTCAGATGGTCTACCAAATAGGGAGTTCAAGCAAGAGGCAACTGGAAGGTACAGCAGCTTTCTTCTTCTTTTTAATACCCAACTGGTACAATTGTTACTGTTTTCATGAACATTTTTTAAATCAAAACAAAACCAAAAATTAAACAACATCCCTTAAATAAGACTGGCAGATAATTGTTTACTGTTTAAGTTTCTTGAAAACAGTGTACCATTTTAACACAATTTCATCCTGCATAGATCTTGATTTTGTAGTATGTGTGTTTGTGTGACTCAGATCGAGTCGAGATTCCTCACCTTCCAGTGACATTGCTGATGATTCTTCTCTGCCCAATGGCCATGCTGTGGGAAGCACAGGATCTCCCTCAACATCCACAGGAGCTCTGCGACCTCCAAGGCCCCCTAGACCCCAGAGACCACCTCCTCCCTCCCCACAGAGACCAAACTCCTCCACAGGTACCTCTTTCATTTTATTGCTGCTGTTTCAGAAGTGTGATTAATTGATTGAACCTGAAAATGCACTGCAGGATACAATGGGAAAAAATGCAAAATGTTGATCTTTTTATTTATGCTGAATAAATAGTTTTATTAAAAAAATATGATTTTTTTGGCCTAATTACTTAACTTCTGTCAACCTGTTCAGCATCCTCTACTGGCT
This sequence comes from Hemibagrus guttatus, assembly GCA_033459395.1. NCBI lineage: Eukaryota > Metazoa > Chordata > Actinopteri > Siluriformes > Bagridae > Hemibagrus > Hemibagrus guttatus. The sequence continues at coordinate 20,521,252 of JAUCMX010000001.1, forward strand.
CTACACCAACCCATGGCAGTGGTGGTCCAAGTCCAGACTCATCTCCACGCTTATTTGTGAATGGAGAGGCAGCAAGCCAGGGATCAACCTCAGGGTCAGCCCTGAGAGTGAGCCCTACTCCATGCAGAGTTTCTCCCATCAACAATGGCCCACTTCCTCCTGGGTACATGTTTCTCTCTATCTCTGTATTGAAAAATCATCCTATATCCGATTCATAACTCTCTTACACTTTTACACTGAGTTAAACTCAGTTAAAAATTTCTGGTATTAGAATCTAACAGTGAGCAATTTGTTTATATTCGGATACGCCAATACATTATGTGGCTTGATTTCCTTTTGTTTTATGTATTGTAGCTGGGAACAGAGGGTGGATCAGAATGGTCGTACCTACTATGTGGATCACATTGAGAAAAAGACCACTTGGGAGAGGCCTGAACCTTTGCCCCCTGGGTACTGTAGTCTAACACATTGATTTTTCAAATGCATTGATATTTGTCCTTTAAATTAACACAGATGACAACAAAGCTTATTTAAATAAAACATGTCTACTTGAGTGCACAAAATGAATGGTTATTAAAATGTTCTCTTTTTTTTTTTTTTTTGGTTAGCTGGGAGCGTCGTGTGGACCCAATGGGCCGAGTGTATTACGTGGATCACATTAGCCGGAGCACCACGTGGCAGCGGCCCACTGCAGAGTCTGTGAGGAATTATGAGGAATGGCAGAACCAACGGAGCCAGTTACAGGGAGCCATGCAGCAGTTCAACCAGAGATTTATTTTTGGGGTTAGAACGCACATACCTGTCTTTACTATGTTCTAGCTGAAATTAGTGCTTCTTATCTGCCTTAAGCGACTGAGTGTTTTTTCCCTTCTGATTTTTGTCCCCCCCCCCCCAAATATCTCTCTCTAGTTACAGGATCAGTTAGGGCCAGCTCCTAATAAAGAGTTTGATCCACTGGGTCCTTTACCACAGGGATGGGGTAAGACAGTGACTAACACATTCCCAAACAATTAGCTTAGCTTTCCATCAATCTCACTGACTTGTTTAATTGTGTGAAATATGGTATCCTGCAGTATGAATTCCTAAATCCTAAAGAGTTTTTGGATTTGACAAAGTGTTTCAGCTTGAGCTTCTGTGTCTGCCCTTTCTGTTTACAGAGAAACGAACTGATGCAAACGGGAGAATGTACTTTGTTCATCACCCTACGCGTTCAACACAGTGGGAGGATCCTCGTACTCAGGGGTAAGAAAATGCTTTTTTCTTTTTTTTCTTTTTTAAGCATTACAACAAGTGATACATTTATTTGTACAGCTGTCCTTAGTTTAATACCAAAATCTAAAAGTGCTTGAGTTTAAGTAAGAATACAAACATTACAATTAATGGTGACATAAATAACAGCTCTGTTCTAATTAGTGGTATAATATATGTACTATATATAACGTGTGTGTGTGTTTCAGGTTGTTGAATGAAAAGCCCCTGCCAGAAGGTTGGGAGATGAGGTTCACAGTGGATGGAATTCCATATTTTGTTGACCACAACAGGAGAACGACCACCTACATCGACCCTCGCACTGGGAAATCCTCACTGTGAGCCTTATGCATGTGTGCAGCTTAAATTAAGAGCTGCTGATGTCTATAAAAAGCTGACTAAATGTTTGTCAGTCTCAGCATAAAATATGTTTCTTTAAGGCTAATTCAGCTTTGTCTTTATGCAACACAGTGAGAATGGCCCTCAGATTACCTATGTGCGCGACTTTAAAGCTAAAGTGCACTATTTCCGCTTCTGGTGTCAGGTATGTTATATTTATACTGCAATGTTATTGCTTGTATAAAATTCAGTCACTATGTACATGTAGTTTATTATGTCAGGTTCTTTCCTGTAATCTAAACACTTTTTTTTTTTTTTTCTTACTATAGCAACTGTCAATGCCTCAGCACATCAAAATCCATGTCAGTCGTAAGACACTTTTTGAGGATTCCTTTCAGCAGGTCAGCTTGTACAGCTTTATTCGGCTGAACTGGTTTATTAGTTTCTCTAAATTTCCTAATTTACACTTGATTATTATGATGGTTGTTTCAGAGTCCAAACATTTATTTCATAGATCATGAGCTTCCACCCACAAGATCTGAGGCGAAGACTATGGGTCATCTTTCCAGGAGAGGAGGGACTGGACTATGGCGGAGTAGCTAGGTGTGTTCATTAATTGGTTACGTGAGAACCTGTGAGATGTTTGTCATAATTCAGGAGGGTGCATTTCTGGAACTGTAGCTATTGATTTGCTTCTTATATCTGTGTGATCATTGCTACATCTTTTTGACTGTATATTGCAATTATCCTTGGAAAAGGTGTATACCCAAGAATTGAAATATACTTAATTCCATAGTAGATGGTTATAAATGGATCCGAAATATTTTCCCTGTACATTACAATGCAACGTTGGTTTAAAATGAATCACCATTTGCTTGCTTAAATAGATCATAAATCTCTTTTGTGTCTACAGCAGGCATTATTTATGATTTACAATAATAACTGGACCATGCAGTTCACACACATCAAATTAATTAACAAAAAATAAACAATCTTTGCCAGCTGTAATAAGAATAACTGTGTGTATGTGTCCTTTACAGGGAATGGTTTTTCCTGTTGTCTCATGAAGTTCTGAACCCCATGTACTGTCTTTTTGAATATGCGGGTAAAGACAACTACTGCCTGCAGATCAACCCTGCCTCCTCCATCAACCCAGACCACCTCAAATATTTCAAGTTTATTGGAAGATTTATTGCCATGGTACACACACACACACATTTTCACTTTATTCCCTAAATAATAAAACAGTAAACCAGTGGCTGAGATGAGTGTAGTCAGATAATAATCTAATTATTTATGTGTGCCTGAATGGCAGTTGTAATACTAGTTGAGTAATGGTTGTCTCACTAAATCTGACTTTCTTGTTTTCATTACTTATTTTGTCCCAGGCTCTGTTTCATGGGAAATTCATAGACACCGGCTTTTCTCTGCCCTTCTATAAGCGGATCTTGAACAAGCCTCTGGCCCTGAAAGACCTGGAATCCATTGACCCTGAGTTCTACAACTCCCTAATCTGGATCAAGTTAGTGAAA
>JAUCMX010000001.1:21144370-21199370 GCA_033459395.1 Hemibagrus guttatus
CAGGAAGTAGCTAGGGAGGAAAAAAAATAATAATCTGAAGTGATGTTCTTATGTGAAGACAGTGTAGTCTCTGAAGTTTTTAGGAAAGATCATTCCAAACTTTTAATAAGAAACAGACGTGCATCATCCTACACACCAACCACCAACTTAGCAAGCAGCTACACAAGAGACGCAAGAAGCAAATACCGCATTAGTCACAAATTATTGCTTACCATAAGCCATTAGTTCCATAATCCTGCGCTTACTTTCTTTACCTCTTAACAAGGCTGGTACTAAAGGAGTATTAACGATGAAGCTGTGTTAATGCTATAGGAAAAAAGTAGCACACTAAGATTAGCCTCCTTGTCATAGACTGCAAAATAAAAAAAAATAAAAAAAAAGATGTCTGCCAAAGACACAGGCATTACTCATGCCACTGGCCTCACCGGCAAAACAACAACAACAACAACAACCAAACAGATAAGAGATAAGAATCACAGATGGCTGGTCATTTAGAACAAAACAGATATTTGATCACAGGATATTTTTTATGCACATATGCCATATGGTATCAATAATCAAATATGCAACATAAAACAATATACGTAATGCAAAGGTAATTCTGGGTTCTATTCAGTATAAATTACATGTCTGCAAAATGAACATATGCTGACAATATGTTGTTGTTTTAAGGAATTATGACACAATACGTTTTTTTAGAGAGGATCATGTGACTTCTGACTGGCTTAACTGCATAAAAGGGTCATGCTAGGCAGTTAGGACCCAAGTTTGAATCCCAAAAACCCAAATGCCATCTGTGACTGAGTCATAGTTCAGCGCTACTGGACACTGCGAGCTCACGCGAAGAACCAGGCAGTTTGCGATCTCTTGAGGACGCTTGTATTAACCCTCACTCTCCCAGAGTGACTGGAATCAGATAGAGGGTGGGAATTGGCCAGACCTAACACTACGGAAATGACCAGCCATAAACAAAAATTGTGAAACTGTGTGTTTATAGTATTGGATTTGTATTACAACAATTTTCATTATTAATATTGAATGTCACAATCGCAATCAGCATCATTATGAAATTTGTTTTTTTCCCTAATTATTTGATTTTTTTTAAATCCCCTTTCATTGCATTTTTAAATGTTTTTTTATATATTTATTATAGTTATTTTATATATTTTAATGTTTTTTTTATATGACACTGCTGTTTTGCAAGTCAGCAATTCTAATGAGAAACAGACTGCTGACAAAGTTTACATACAAACAGGCTCATCTGCCTCATTTTTTAACCATTTTTATAACTGTATTTCCACTTAATGATCATAACTTTACGAAATACTCATAATGCGTATTGTGTCTTACAAGGTTACAGTCAGATACTGGATATTGGTGGGAGGATGCATGTTTCAAAGAAAACATAAATAACAAACTGCAGTACACATGTGGGCTCATTACATTCATATGAAACAAACAAATAACAAAATCCAGTTGCATATCAGGTCATCATTCTAAAAGTCATCTTTTTTTTCTCTTAATGTGTACTGCTTTTGTCACTAAGGCACCACCCAACTTAGCAAGCTCTTTGTCAATGCTTTGCTAGTCATTTATTTATCTACTGTCTCATGTCAAAATGAACTGTAGCCAAAATATGCCTCATCTGGAAACTTAACTTACTCAACCTATCTTCAGTTTACCACCGCATCATCATAAAGAGACCTTCAATTTCTGTCAAAGCAATCCCCCCTGCTTTTGTTTGATTGGTGAATTTAAAACAACTAAAGCCTGTCATTTACTTGAATATTGTCTGTGATGGTTGTGCCAATGGTATGTTCTGATATTATATTTTTGCTCATCGCTTTTAAACATTCTATTCTGTGCCTAAGCTGAGATCTTTGACTCAGATGGTAGAAGTCATTTGGATAATAAAACCAAAACTGTGACTTATATAAACCACACAAGCCCAAATTGTGCCAAAGCTATCCATGCTGTAATCAAGTCTTTTAAAGCAAATACGCATTTGTCAAGATGATCCAGAGTTAAAAGAAACTCAAAATTACTGACTGAATATAATGCATGCCATGTCTGTCAAATCTGCTTGGAGCAGAAATATGAAAAATATATTGTACAAAACAGCAAAGAAATCTTTATTCCAGTGTAACAGGCTGATTCATGGTGATTTTATATACTTTGTTTTTAATAAAAACTGCCACCCTTGTTACTTGAATTATTGTTTATAGCACTTGAATTAATCGTTTATAGATGACTAGGACACTCGTCATTTTCATGTTTCTCCATTATATTTCTTTCATCGTTTCATCTTTATGTAGTCAAAACAAGTTTTAACTTCTCATAGATAAAACGTTAACTACATCTCACAGCCGATATTTTGGCAAATGTAATGCTAATTATTCACATTAACAATTTTACCAAGAGACCTTCAGAAATGTCTCTGTATGCTTACTTACAAATATTTCCTGTCACAACAAATGACTGAGCAGAATGTATTTGACTCAAACGTGCCCCACCCCAAGCGCTGTTGTTTCACGTTTTCTCCTTTTGCGTGAGTTTACTGAGGCGCTAAACTCTGACAGCACTCAACGCCAATTCAAAAAGCAAAAAGAATTAAGCTTAGACAACAAAGATGGCCTAGGCCTCTGCTCTCTGAGCCAGCAGAGCATTCCGCAACTTGTCAGTCTGTGTGCCATTTTGAGAAGATTCCTCCTGCTGACTTTCCTTTCAGCCTGAACGAGAACTACAATGCAGCGAGGATCAAACCCAGATTAGTTAAATGGAGCACATGGCCAAGAGGATTAGTGGTGAAGTTTAAACCAGAGCTTCCTCAACTCCTCCTATTCACATGTTCATTGTGCAATGCATCTGGGATGGGTGCAGTAATTTATGCCATACGTGCATTATGTGCATCCTGGCATCTCCCGTAATTGAAGCACTTTTTTTTTTAAATAAAAACAATTTTATAAATAGTAACATAACTCCACTGCAATTGAGCAACCAAGAGCCATCATTTGATATCATATATGATTGTTCTTGTTTTTGTGCAACAGTGGAACAGACAGTTAAAAAAACAACCATTCAGCAAGAAAAGAAAACCAAACCAACCTTTTTTAATGACTGTCTGGTCAGCGGTTACAATACCGTGATCATCCACATGCTGAAACAACAAACAAAATTTTTAAAAATGATTACGTGTTCTCTTACTTGCATCTGAATATTCTCTGTCAAATATTTATCAGTGTTGGGGTCCGGTTAAATCATTTAGTTCCAGTTAAGAATAGAGAAGACTTGCTCTATTTGAAAGAATCTGAGCACTTGGCCCGAAGAACACTCACTTGGACGTCATCGAGCCCTTGCCCCATTTCATGCAGTCCCATATTCTCGCCCATTGCTGACTCAAGTCCATGGACATGTGGAGGTAGCAACTCTGGCCGCCTAAAGCCATCTCTCCGAATGCTGGAAGATCCACCTTCTAAGCCCAGAATCTGAGTAGTGAGTCCACTGCGGGCATGTGGTCCAATCCCGTCTTGGGTTTGACGGCCGGGCCACGGCTGTTGCTGATTAGATGTCGGGGACTGATGGATAGAGTTGATGTTGAACGGGTCGCTGAGGTGAGAGTAGGGGTCATTCGGCTGGGTGTAAGGTAATGGTTGATAGGGAGGAGGGAAGTACGGTGGTTGAAAGTCAGAGCCGGTTGAGTGTGATAGAGAAGGTGCCGGACTGTAGAGGGGCTGACTAACCACCGGATGGTGCGGTAACCGTGAATTTCCATTGCTGTTGCCATCATGCCTCTCCTGCTGAAATGTACATAATGTCTCATTAATGTCAAGTAAAACAAAAAGTACATAATTATATAGACCTATTGCTTAAGCAAACTAAACACAGCAGTGGTGGCTTAAGGGGTAATGCTTTGGGCTACTGCTCAGAAGGCCATAAGTTCCAGCACTGGTAGTGCCATAATTCCAGTGTTGGACCCCAAGAAATCTGCTCTGGGGTGCAGTGTCATGAATGATCCGGCATTCTGACTCCAGTTAACATGCAAAGAAAATATTTTTTGTTTTTTACTTGTATCTGTCACAATAAAATCTATTAAAGCTCACAAATTGAACAATAATAATAATAATAATAATAATAATAATAATAATAATAATAATAATAATAAACCTACTTTTATCATTGATTAATAGAATCCATATTAAGGATTTTTTTAAGTAGAGAAAGAAAATTTATATCTGACCCCAAAAAAAGTTCTCTTACATTTATTTTTTGTAACATCAGCGCCAAAGAGACAGGGTTTGTGTTACAAATTTTTTCCACATTTAAGCACAAAATAATGTGTACTCTCACACACAGAATAATGCAGGACTCTGGTCGGCGTGTCAGTATTGTTCAAGGTGCTTTGTGAGGCTGAAGAGCTTCAGTATTACTGTCATTGCGGACAAAGCGCGCGCGACCCACAGCCTGCTATCCCCAGTGTGTTGTATCAATAGCCGAGACAATCAATAGTGTTATTGTTCATTTAGAATAAGAAAACCTGATCATTCAACCTCGGTGGTGTTCAATATAAATGAGTTGAATGAAGCTATTCGTTTACTGGTGATGTCGAACATTTAGTGGAGAGGGTTAGACTGTGAAGAGCTACTTAGACCAGTTCATCAGGAGGGAAATTAAAACAGCGTGGAGTAAAGTACATAAAAGTCCATCGGGTAGCGGAACTGATGCAAATGGTGAACGTTACGTTGTAAAAGATTAAAATATAACAGCTGGTTGAACAGTCGATTATGTCAACAGCTTTCAGCATTATCCGGACCTGAGAGTCCTGTGCTAACTTGTTCTTGATCACATGAATTGTGAAATGTTAAGGCTTAAACAGAGGCAGGAGAACAAGCGGTTTTATGCATGTACTTTTACTTTGGAAAACTATTTGTAGTTGTTATACTATGAAAATAGAACTGTTTAAACATTAATGCAAAAACAGGAAATTAGCGGACAAAACTCCCGGTTTTCTACTGATCTCCTCATTTCCTACTTTACTTACCTCGCAATCCTCCTCGTACTTCACGTTATCTGCCAACTTCCACAACATATTTTTCTTTGACAGAATGCAAACCTTAGACACAGGCCTTAGACACGAAGACTTGACAAGATAAAAGCTCGTCGCCTACAGTTTAGTCCAGGGAGCACACTATACACAGTGAAGAAATGCATCAACTCTGGCGCATGAAACCGCCGCGTCTCGGGAGAGTGAGGGATTAATCAGCAGTAATGAGGACGTGAATCGCCGCATGAACAAACTATTCACACCGACTCTTCCAACTGTCAAAGTGAACACGTAGCGAGAAAAAAAAAGATTAAAAAACAGTAAGATCAGCTACAAATAACCAACAGTGTGAAACTTCTAAAACTTCGAAACTTCTGGACTCCCTCTGACGGACCAAAAGGCTGTCCTGTCCTCGACTCGTTTATCCAGTTGGAAGCGTCGCCACTATATTTGCATAGACACTGCCGGTGGGCGTGGCCTTTACCGAGTGTAATCACTGATGTCGTTGCCAATTGGTTACTGAAGAAACAACGGACCAATCAATGCGCTGTCCGCCTATTCATCAGCCAGAGCTTCCATTTTATGTTCGATAAAACTTAAAGAAAAACCTGATACTTATTCAGAGGATACTTATTCAGAGAACATATTAATTTAACTTACTGCAGACTAAATTATTAACTTTATTTATAGGCTATTAAGGCATATTATTATTGTTGTTGTTGTTGTTGTTGTTGTTATTGTTATTGTTATTGTTATTGTTATTATTATTATTATTATTATTATTATTATTATTATTTTTAAAAGTGTTGTCATAGTAATAGATGTTTGTTGTTGTTTAAATGCAGTAAATAATATGTTTGATCTATGCGTGACGTTTTCCCAAAAATTTTTTGAACTTTTCCTTAAACTCTGTGTGAATATCTAGAGCTTAAGCGCCGATCTGCATTCACCTCACCACTAAGCAGCAGAGATCCGCTCTCTAATCTTAATTACCGAGCTGCTATTCCGCGGCCTCTGTGGCGACTGTCGCCTGTTTTCGCATACAAAGATGCAGGATATCACATAACCCCTTTCAACAAATCGACTTTTTAATAATAAATAATATATATTGTTTATTAGAATTATTATTAATGGAGAGTTACCCGCACAGCAGTGTCGTTTGTTTCTAAAAGGCTTCGTTATACCTAATTTACAATGCTCTATGCAGAACGTTTAAAGAACTTTTTTTTTCATGGTTTTATTTATTTATTTATTTATTTATTTATTTATGTATTTTTATTTATTTATTTATTTATTTATTTATTTATTTATTTATTTATTTACCATTGAAAAAATGACACTTTGTCGAGCAGTAAATTTGCAACAAAGTAAAAATTAATTATAAAGGAAGCTATTTATTTAACGAAGTGCAAACAACCAACGTTATAGTCCTATTTAACACGTTTTAATTAAATGCAATGTTGGTTAAATTAGCTGTGTGATTTAGGAATACTTACACATTGTAAACAGAAATAAACGTATGGTCTAAGAATATTCGGGTCATTTAGATAATTACTGTAAAATATTTAAAGTTGTAAAACCTACCATCGGATTTCGGCTTTCAAAGGTGTTATTTATCTGTTTAATTCTTTATATACTATATAATAATATATAATAATATATAATAAATATATATATATATATATATATATATATATATGTTGCATTGGCAGCACAACGCAGAAGGCGTTGAGCCTTACTGTTTTATATTTTTATTATTATTTTTAATTTTCTGTTTTTTAATTTAAAAAAGCAAGCACCTCTGACTAAAACATGTGTGCCCAGATTAATCTCAAACAAATAATCTAGCTAACAGAAAAACGGACGAGGCTAATTTAAGATAAACAAGTTAAAATTCTGTTCAGGATTCCAGGATATTTAATTTCATATTACACACTAAAAATGTAAATATTTAATTCATACACCTTATAATATATAAACATTGCAGGTTCTCTCTTAGCTGTTAATTAAATATTAAATAAACCCATTGAACGCATCTCATACATAGTCAGCATAGCCAGGATTTTCCTCATAAATATAGGCTACTTGATGCAAAACTAAAAGCAAGCGGTGATCTTATTCATATTGTTTATTTTGCATATTACTATTATTATTATTATTATTATTATTATTATTATTATTATTATTATTATTATTATTGATAATAATAATAATAATAATAATAATAATAATAATAGGCTAACAATTTAACATTAACATTGTTCTTAACGTGCTTTTTTTTTTTTTAATTGTGTAAGCAGTCAGTACTGCTTAGAACAGGTAGCAAGCTAATCCCAACAAAGGATGCTCTAGATAACAACTAAAACTTCAAAACTGGGTCAAAAACAAACTGAAATCGCATCGGCAGTTGTATGCATTTTGTAATATAAAAATCACATACATTATTCGCAAAGAAACATAACTTACCCGCCAGTCCAGCCTCTCTAATAACGACATCTGCACAGATATCTGTACAGTCCTTTCCGAGTACAAGCGAATGCCTGAGATCACAAGTGCGCGTTATCGCTGACTACACCTGGCTGCTGACTTCTCTCTGTGCGCATGCGCGAAACCTGCACCACCTGAGCACAGACCGTAAAGTCGATGGACCGAGCTAATAGGTCCAAATGACGAATGCGGTGCCTTCATTCAAATCAGAGTAGACACGTGTTCATAACGCGACGACCCGTGAACACGTGAGTCAGGTTATTTTACCCAGTTTGTTTGATTTCAGCGGTTTTACGACCATCATTACATGATATGTGCTCGTTGCTGCAAGGCCAGTGAATCTAAAGGATGTTTTCCCTTTAATTAAACGCGTGTTGCATATCATCATCCAAAAAGCATAGTCTGTAAATAAATAAATAAATAAATAAATAAATACATAAATAAATAAATACATAAATAAACAAATAAACGAGAGAACATTGGGAAGCATCAACAAATCCACCCAATAGATGTTTGACATGCAGACATCCTCGCAAAATGTCTGATTCACTTGTTAAAACCGCAACAATATATTTGTCAAGTCTTAATACAGTTATTTGTTGTTTGTAATTATTTAGACTACAAATATTCCGATGCATTTTTATTGAATAAATGATCAAATAAGGACAATCAAGCAAAACTAAGATTTCCACCATCAACAAGAACGAAATAACTAAAACTGTTAGATTTCCCGTCAGTCATGATCACCGAAATACGCAAGAATCAATGACTTAGAGGTTTTTTTATTCGCAAACCTATTAGCTATCCGAACCGTTCCCAAACTACTAATCTACAGCATTTCTCACTGAGGTTGTATCCTGTAGCGTTGCTGTAGGTAAAATCTAATCTAAATGAGAAAACGGCTTAACAAAAGATAATGACTGCATGGTCAACAAGTCAAACGTGATTTCGCTTCAACGCTAGACATAAGCCAGATCATACACACACACACACACACACACACACACACACACACACACACACACACACACACACACAGAGAGACAGTAACGATTTTAACAACATGCATATTATTTTTTTCTTTATTTTTTATTTTTTATATTTGTTCCTTAGTACACAAATCCTCAAAATCTGAATTAACAATAATAGCTTTGTAATAGCTAACATAGTACGAACTTATTGCATAGTAAATATGTGTTGTTTTTTCAGTGGACAGTTCAGAGTTGAAACTATTGTAGGACTCAGGACGCCTGAAGCTGTAACTTTATCCAAGAATCAGTATTTTGCTGCCCTCTTCTGGTCATTTATAGAACTACAGCCAGGAGGAAGAAAATAGCTCGAACCGTATGTAGATATACCCACGTGTGAGTATTTAATGGTTGAGGTCAAGACTTCGCATGATAAGAAGCACGCTGTCATTTTCAGCTTAATTTGTAAGAGTTAAGACAATGTCACTTAGGACACGTGCAGACAGATGACAAATTAAAGCAAAAAATATGCAGTGCTCTATTCAGTAGGGCAAATTGTTGCCATGGTTTGGGTCCACTTGTCCTCTAAAGGGAAGGGTCACTGCAAATCACTGAAATTATTCTGACTGATCACCTTTATTCATGCCAATGTGGAAACAATTGAGTTGAAACTTGATCATGGTGAGACTGACATACCCTATATGGACAAAATGATGTGCACATCTGACAATCACAGACATACTGTATGGGGGCTGTAGCTTTCCCTTCACTTGAACTGAAGAAGTTGCTTTCGGCTGCTCGCTGTTCGGGGTCGCCACAGCATACCAACTGGTCCGCACAACAACTTGGCACAGGTTTACGCCGGATGCCCTTCCTGCCACAACCCTCCCATTTTTCCGGGCTTGGGACCGGCACTGCAGCCAGTGGCTGGGGTTGAGGCATTGGCTGGGACTCGAACCCGGGCCTTCCGCATGATAGGCGAGCAACCTACCACTGAGCCACCAATGCCTCTATTTCCCTTCACTTGAACTAAGGGGCCCAAACATGTTTCAGTAAGACAATGCGCCTGTGCACAGCAAACAATATATGAATTTTAGCCATCTTTGCGCAACATCAGTGTCTGACCTCATAAAATCGCTTGTGGCTAAATCATCTCCACAATCTACTACGAAGTCTAGTACAAAGCCTTCCCAGAAGTGTGAAGGTTATAACAACAAAGGGGGGATCTACATCTGGAATGGAAAGTTCAAAAAACATGGGTGTGACTGGCACTGGGTCAGACTTTCACATACCTACTGTATGTTCATATTGTGTAGCATTATGACTCATCAGACCATTTGCTGAACACTCAGGCCCTGGGGATGGAGACACTGCCATCCTGGAAGCCACCACTCCCATAAAAACAATAATGTTTCATCATATTAATAAAATGTGCACTTCTTTTGTTCTGTGGACAAATGGACACAAAAATCTCAGCCCCCCCCCCCCCCCCCCCATCACCACCACCCCTTCCTATTGCATAACAGAGCCATCTGAATATCCACTAGTTTTAGTAAAACAGTTTAATATATCTCAAGACTACTGTAAAGAAAATAAGTTAAATGTCAATGCCAAGTCAATACTTGGCAATACAAGTCAATACTTTGTAAAATCACCTTTTGCTGCAATTACAGCTGCAAGTCCTTTGGGGTATGTCTCTACCTTCTTTGCAAAATAGCTCAACCTCAGTCAGATTGGAAGAAGAGCGTCCGTGGATCATTCCATTATAGCTCTGGCGGTATGTTTAGTGTCATTGTCCTGCTGGAAGGTGAACCTCTGCCCCAGTCTCAAGTCTTTTGCAGGCTCTAACAGGTTTTCTTCTAAGATTGCTCTGTTCCTTGGGCTTCATGATGCTGTGTTTTCACTAATGTTCTCTAACAAATCTCTGACTGCTTCACAGAATAGCTGTATTTATACTGAGATTACACACAGACTACATTTACTAATTAGGTGACTTCTGAAGGAAATTGGATCCACTGGATTTTAGTTAGGGGCATCAGGGGGCTGAATACAAACGCTCGCCACACTTTTCAGATTTTTATTTGTAAAAAAAATTTGAAAACCTCATCTTTCTTTCACTTCAGAATTATGTGCCACTTTGTGTTGGTCTATCACAAAAAATTCCAATAATGTAAATTTATGTTGTGGTTGTAAGCTCAAGGGGTATGAATACTTTTGCAAGGCACTGTATAAAACATATTTTCCTTGACAATGTACAAACTAGATTTAAAAAAAAAAAGTATTATAGCTGCAAAACACAATTACTGAATAAGGCAAAATGTCTTACAAGGAAGAATTTAAATTTCATATTAAACAAAATGTCGGCAAAGGGATCCTCCTTTGCCACTAGAAGGCGCTTTTTTGCTTGTTGTCACTAATCATGTGGGTAGGATGTGTGTTTAACCCAGATGGGCACCTTTTCTTTTGTATATTGCAAAGATGGATATGAAGATGGATATGAAGATGGATTTGTGGGTCTCAGACGTCTTCCCCATGTCCTGAACACCCTGATGCAGCAGTGGGCTTCACTGGCTTAAGAGTCAGAGGGTCCTGGAGCTGTTGATGTGTGGCACCAGACAAGAGTGCAGAAAAACTGCTTAGCATAAGTGTAATTAACAGAAATGATTCATGGTTAATTATATGCTGTATAATTAATTAACACATAATAAAATATTAATTATAAAATATAATTAACCATTATATGCTGTCTTGAATATGATTATAAATATGAGTTTTTCCAGATTCACATTTGTTCCATGATTACAGCAGCCAGGATTAGAGTTGACTGGACTGGGAAACATATTCAACTAAGGGTAATCTAAACTGCAATGCCTCATACAGTGGTGGTAAGTGGGCTTGGAAAGCTGATCAAAAGCTGTCTGAGACCTCCTCTCTTTCTTATTCTTTCTCATCACTACAACATCTGCTGCTGTCCTCTGCTTCTGCTTTCTCTCACACTACATGAGAGAGATTTGCAAGACTAGTACTTGCAACAGTAACCACTATATAAAGGTTTTATCTTGGCATAAGCTCTGATAATCAAACACTCTATTATTAATCAATTTAACAGCATATTTAAATGGTTTTATTCAATTGGATGGAAACTTCATTTGGATTCAATCAGTTTACTCTATTCCTGATAAAGTGTTTACATGATCACTTTCTATTACTATCAAATCACCAGTTGGATGATTAAAGATATATTATACTGCATGTAAGCTTAACCATTATTAAACATTTGCCATTTTATTTGTCACATAGCTTTAAAGCCAGCATGTTCATTGCTGTTTATATTGTCATTAAGATTAGTCAATATCAATGATATTTGAGTTTTTGTACAAGCTTGTGTACACTGGTATACAAGTGCTCTGCATATTTATCACACTTTAATTGAAAAACATAAATAAATAATAAAAATAAAATAATAATCAAATTAAATTCCACTCAAATAATATAAAAAATTGTTTTAAGCTCATTAGAACAACAATTTTAAATAATACTATTTTTTCTGAAATATACATGCACTAAAATTGATACCATTAAGGAATATTCTAAATAAATGGCAACAAATTGTCATTCTTAAGAAACACACATTATTTTTACGGTTATAAAGTCTAAAACAGCTTAAAATTTGCCAGGAAATGAACTCATGAGTACACTGTCAGTTCAGACAGTCAGAGTGAGACTGGTGATGAAGAGAAACAAGAAGTTCAATTTATCAGTAATCCACTACTATTTTGCAAAGTACACAAAAAAATGGAGGTATGGAGGTTATTATAGCAGTTATCTCTATATGATCTATAGATCTATATAACTATTTGAAGATCTATATGAGATCTTCAAAAAGCACATACTGTATAAGTGTGATGGCCAGGTGTCCACATACTTTTGGCCAATGTGATGAGTGTCAAGAGGTAGCCATATATGAAAGGTGCAGCTGATTTATTTGTTGATTTTGGTACTCAAAAAAACTTAAAAATTAAAAATTCATTTGATTTCCTGACAAAGACTTAGGGTTCTTACACAGCTAATGCCAATTGAAAATCCAAGTTACATTTATCAGCTACAACTAACTAAATCTTACTTATTTCAGAATTTCCACAAATTCTTTGCTCATAACCAAAGCTAGAATTTGTAAAACTGCGGTAAAAGGTATGGTTCTCAGAACTGCCTCAAATCTAGCAAAAATGCATTTGTAATGAATGTGATTTGCTAGCTGCACAAACACCAATTATATTTTATATATTTGTGATATTTTCAGTTAGTGTTTGCATAACATAAATGTGCACAACTTTGTAAAGTGTTTCAAATCAACAGGAAGTAGTGTGGTAATGTGATGGTGTAATTTCTTGATTTCTTATCTTTTTTGCATGTTTGTCACACTTTATGTTTCAATCTAGCCATGGGGGTCACAGTCCAGTGACTTCTGTGCCGGTCCCAAGCCCGGATAAATAGAGAGGGTTGCGTCAGGAAGGGCATCCGGCGTAAAACATTGCCAAATTTAACCATGCGAATCGTCAGTACGAATTTCATACCGGATCGGTCGAGGCCCGGGTTAACAACGACCGCCATCGGCACCGTTGACCTACAGGGCGCCGGTGGAAATTGGGCTACTGTTGGTCGAAGAAGTAGAGGAGGGAGGAGAGTGCGCAGACAGAGAGAGAAGAGGAAAGGTAAGAGTGTAGGACTGAGAATAGGAACTCTGAATGTTGGTACTATGACAGGGAAAGGTAGAGAGCTGGCTGATATGATGGAGAGAAGGAAGGTGGATATACTGTGTGTACAGGAGACCAGGTGGAAGGGTAGCAAGGCTCGTAGTATAGGAACAGGATTCAAGCTGTTTTATTATGGTGTGGATAGTAAGAGAAATGGGGTAGGTGTGGTCCTGAAGGAGGAGTTTGTGAGGAATGTTCTGGAGGTGAAGAGAGTGTCAGACAGGGTGATGAGTCTGAAGTTAGAGATTGAAGGGGTGATGTTGAATGTTGTTAGTGGTTATGCCCCACAGGTAGGTTGTGAGTTAGGGGAGAAAGAGAGATTCTGGAGTGAATTAGATGAGGTGATGGAGAGTATTCCCACGGGTGAGAGAGTGGTGATAGGAGCGAATTTTAATGGACATGTTGGTGAGGGGAACACAGGTGATGAGGAGGTGATGGGCAAGTTTGGAGTTAAGGAAAGGAACCTTGAAGGATAGATGGTAGTGGACTTTGCTAAGAGGATGGACATGGGTGTGGTTAACACTTATTTTCAGAAGAGGAAGGAGCATAGAGTGACTTACAAGAGTGGAGTTAGGAGCACACAGGTAGACTACATCCTATGTAGAAGAGGCAATCTGAAAGAGATTAGTGACTGTAAAGTGGTAGTGGGAGAGAGTGTATCCAGACAGCATAGGATGGTGGTGTGTAGGATGACTCTGATGGTCTGTAAGAAGAAGAGGTCAGAGATAGAGAAGAAAACCAAGTGGTGGAAGCTGAAAAAGGAGGAATGTTGTGAGGAATTTAGACAGAAGTTGAGGCAGGCTCTGGGTGGTCAGGTAGTGCTGCCAGATGACTGGGAAACTACAGCAGAAGTGATCAGGGAGACAGGGAGAAAGGTGCTGGGTGTGTCATCTGGAAGGAGGAAAGAAGATAAGGAGACTTGGTGGTGAAATGAGGAAGTTCAGGATAGTATCCAGAGGAAGAGGTTAGCCAAGAAGAAGTGGGACATGGACAGGACTGAAGAGAATAGACAGGAATACAAGGAGTTACAGCGCAGAGTGAAGAGGGAGGTGTCTAAGGCCAAGCAGAAGGCATATGATGAGTTGTACACTAGGTTAGACACTAGAGAAGGAGAGAAGGACTTGTACAGGTTAGCTAGGCAGAGGGATCGAGATAGGAAGGATGTGCAGCAAGTTAGAGTTATTAAGGATAGAGATGGAAGGGTGCTCACAAGTGAGGAGAGTGTACAGAGGAGATGGAAGGAATACTTTGAGGAGCTGATGAATGAGGAAAATGAGAGGGAAAAAAGAGCAGAAGGGGTGAACTCTGTGGAACAGAAAGTAGATAAGATTAGAAAGGATGAAGTCAGGAAGGCTTTGAAGAGGATGAAAAGTGGGAAGGCAGTTGATCCTGATGACATCCCGGTGGAGGTCTGGAAGTGTCTAGGAGAGGCAGCAGTGGAATTTTTAACTAGTTTGTTCAACAGGGTTTTAGAGAGTGAGAGGATGCCTGAGGAATGGAGAAGTAGTGTGTTAGTGCCGATCTTTAAGAATAAGGGTGACGTGCAGAGATGCAGCAACTATAGGGGGATAAAGTTGATGAGCCATACAATGAAGGTATGGGAAAGAGTAGTGGAGGCTAGGTTAAGGAAGGTAGTGGAAATTTGTGAGCAGCAGTATGGCTTCATGCCCAGAAAGAGCACAACAGATGCAATTTTTGCTCTGAGAATTTTGATGGAGAAGTATAGGGATGGGCAGAGGGAGTTGCACTGTGTGTTTGTAGACTTGTAGAAAGCGTATGACAGGGTGCCAAGAGAAGAGCTGTGGTACTGTATGAGGAAGTCAGGAGTAGCAGAGAAGTATGTCAGAGTGGTGCAGGACATGTATGAGAGGAGCAGGACAGTGGTGAGGTGTGCTGTAGGTCAGACAGAGGAGTTCAAAGTGGAGGTGGGACTGCATCAGGAATCGGCTCTGAGCCCCTTCCTGTTTGCTATAGTGATGGACCAGTTGTCAGAGGAGGTCAGACAGGAGTCTCCTTGGACAATGATGTTTGCAGATGACATTGTGATCTGTAGTGAGAGCAGGGAGCAGGTGGAGGAAAACTTGGAGAGGTGGAGGTTTGCGCTGGAGAGAAGAGGAATGAAAGTCAGTCGTAGTAAGACTGAGTACATGTGTGTGAATGAAAGGGAGGGAAGTGGAACAGTAAGGTTACAGGGTGAAGAGATGAAGAAGGTACAGGAGTTTAAGTACTTGGGGTCAGCAGTCCAGAGTAATGGAGAGTGTGGGAAAGAGGTAAAGAAGCGAGTGCAGGCAGGTTGGAATGGGTGGAGAAAGGTGTCGGGAGTTCTGTGTGATAGGAAAATATCAGCGAGAATCAAGGGGATGGTGTACAGGACAGTGGTGAGACCGGCCATGCTGTATGGTTTAGAGACAGTGTCACTGAGGAAGAGACAGGAGTCAGAGCTAGAGGTAGCAGAGCTGAAGATGTTGAGGTTCTCTTTGGGAGTGACAAGATTGGACAGGATTAGGAATGAGTACATCAGAGGGACAGCTCATGTTGGACGTTTGGGGGACAAACTTAGGGAGGCCAGATTAAGATGGTTTGGACATGTTCAGAGGAGGGAGAGTGAGTATATTGGTAGGAGAATGTTGGACATGAAGCTGCCAGGCAGGAGGCAAAGAGGAAGGCCAAAGAGGAGGTATATGGATGGAATTAATGAGGATATGAAGCTAGTGGGTGCAAGTGTTGAGGATGCAGAAGATAGGGATAGGTGGAGAGAGATGATTCGCTGTGGCGACCCCTGAAGGGAGAAGCCGAAAGAAGAAGAAGAAGAGTCACACTTTATGTTTCATTTAATCAAACACATTTAAATATTAGTCAAAGGTAACACAAGTAAACACATCATGCAGTTTTTAAATGAAGGTTTTTATTATTAAGGGAAAACAAAATCCAAAACTACGTGGCTACTCCATCTTTGATCTATTCTCATATGCACATAGCCTGCACATACTGGAGGGGAACCTTTATTGTCTTTAAGGCCCTCAGACAAGACAAGACCTATGTCTGCTCATCCCCATAAAGCAAATGGGAAAAAAAACTTAAATATTCAATTAAATTCATATTTCAACTCCACTTGACACACTGATCATTTAAAAGCAACTGCCGTTTAATATTTTTATATGCAGACAATTTAATATTCAAAAAATATTCATATAATCTGTATAGAATATATGAATATATATTAAAGTTAATAGATTTAATATCCATAATCTGCACATTTTATACATTAGGCACATTATCAAAGAATTATATACTTTAGGAAAATGTCTAATCACTTTGATCATTAGAATCATCCAGCTCAGTTTCTCTAGTCTTACTACCTGAGCAAAAATATGCTATATGTAATCATGAACTGATAGCAAGTTCAACCAATCATACTGTTGTTTTAAATATTTGTGACCGCTAAAGTCAAAATGCAAGAGTTATAGTGGAAGGACAGACAGATTTGCTTATGGATTTATGATGAAAGTAGGAAACACTCCTATATGGTGTTACTAGTTTTCCCTTTGCCGCTGATCACTCCTCATAGGTTTTAACTAGTTTGGTTCATTACTGCTTTTCATTACAAGCAACTTATCATAGAACAGTCAGCACTGCATGATAAAACACATGATAAAACAACTCTACATGAATGTTTTTGCGTGATTTTTCATGAATAATGGTGTATTGCTAACATATACAATATACAATAGAAATATATTCATTTCTAAATTGGGTCAGAAGAGCCAGTCTCAAGAGCCTTGTTTTTCTTTTACTTTTGAGGGAAAATGGTGCATTAAACATAAAAAGATTTGATGTCTGATTACAGAATATGGCTAAAAGGAATATTTGTATCTTGGATTGCAAACTGTTAGAAAGAAAGACCAATAGAAAATTAACAACATAACAAATAATAATAATAATAATAATAATAATAATAATAATAATAATAATAATAATAATAATAATAATAAAAATTAACAACAACAACAACAACAACAATAATAATAATAATAATAATAATAATAATAATAATAATAATAATAATAATAATAATAATAATAATAATAATATATCTTCTAATATTCTTATAATGTCCCCATCTGGAGTACCCTCCATTTTTCAATTTGCAAAAAAAAATCACAAAAGTCATATGACAAAGTATAAATATTTATGCTAGGCCAGGCTTATTAGTTATAGATTTTATTATTACTTTTCAAATAGAAAATTCAATTAAAAATGCAATGTGTTGTGTCAGATCTTCTTCTTCTTTCGGCTTTTCCCTTCAGGGGTCGCCACAGCAAATCATCTCTCTCCACCTATCCCTATCTTCTGCATCCTCAACACTTGCACCCACTAGCTTCATATCCGCATTTATTATATCCATATACCTCCTCTTTGCCTCCTGCCTGGCAGCTCCATGTCCAACATTCTCCTACCAATATACTCACTCTCCCTCCTCTGAACATGCCCAAACCATGTTAATCTGGCCTCCCTAACTTTCTGGCCTCCCTAACATCCAACATGGGCTGTCCCTCTGATGGGCTGTCCCACTCCCAAAGAGAACCTCAACATCTTCAGCTCTGCTACCTCTAGCTCTGACTCCTGTTGACCCCAAGTACTTAAACTCCTGTACCTTCTTCACCTCTTCACCCTGTAACCTTACTGTTCCACTTTTCTCCCTTTCATTCACACACATGTACTCAGTCTTACTACGACTGACTTTCATTCCTCTTCTCTCCAGCGCAAACCTCCACCTCTCCAGGTTTTCCTCCACCTGCTCCCTGCTCTCACTACAGATCACAATGTCATCTGCAAACATCATTGTCCAAGGAGACTCCTGTCTGACCTCCTCTGACAACTGGTCCATCACCATAGCAAACAGGAAGGCCTCAGAGCCAATCCCTGATGCAGTCCCACCTTCACATTGAACTCCTCTGTCTGACCTACAGCACACCTCACCACTGTCCTGCTCCTCTCATACATGTCCTGCACCACTCTGACATACTTCTCTGCTACTCCTGACTTCCTCATACAGTACCACAGCTCTTCTCTTGGCACCCTGTCATACGCTTTCTCCAAGTCTACAAACACACAGTGCAACTCCCTCTGACCATCCCTATACTTCTCCATCAAAATTCTCAGAGCAAAAATTGCATCTGTTGTGCTCTTTCTGGGCATGAAGCCATACTGCTGCTCACAAATTTCCACAACCTTCCTTAACCTAGCTTCCACTACTCTTTCCCATAGCTTCATCAACTTTATCCCCCTATAGTTGCTGAAACTCTGCACGTCACCCTTATTCTTAAAGATCGGCACTAATACACTTCTTCTCCATTCCTCAGGCATCCTCTCACTCTCTAAAACCCTGTTGAACAAACTAGTCAAAAATTCCACTGCTGCCTCTCCCAGACACTTCCAGACCTCCACCGGGATGTCGTCAGGACCAACTGCCTTCCCACTTTTCATCCTCTTCAAAGCCTTCCTGACTTCATCCTTTCTAATGTTATCTACTTTCTGTTCCACAGAGTTCACCCCTTCTACTCTTTTTTCCCTCTCATTTTCCTCATTCATCAGCTCCTCAAAGTACTCCTTCCGTCTCCTTTGTACACTCTCCTCACTTGTGAGCACCCTTCCATCTCTATCCTTAATAACTCTAACTTGCTGCACATCCTTCCCATCTCGATCCCTCTGCCTAGCTAACCTGTACAAGTCCTTCTCTCCTTCTCTAGTGTTTAACCTAGTGTACAACTCGTCATATGCCTTCTGCTTGGCCTTAGACACCTCCGTCTTCACTCTGCACTGTAACTCCTTGTATTCCTGTCTATTCTCTTCAGTCCTGTCCATGTCCCACTTCTTCTTGGCTAGCCTCTTCCTCTGGATACTACCCTGAACTTCCTCATTCCACCACCAAGTCTCCTTATCTTCTTTCCACCTCCCAGATGACACACCCAGCACCTTTCTCCCTGTCTCCCTGATCACTTCTGCTGTAGTTTCCCAGTCATCTGGCAGCACTACCTGACCACCCAGAGCCTGCCTCAACTTCTGTCTAAATTCCTCACAACATTCCTCCTTTTTCAGCTTCCACCACTTGGTTTTCTTCCCTATCTCTATCTTTGACCTCTTCGTCTTACAGACCATCAAAGTCATCCTACACACCACCATCCTATGCTGTCTGGCTACACTCTCTCCCACTACCACTTTACAGTCACTAATCTCTTTCAGATTGCCTCTTCTACATAGGATGTAGTCTACCTGTTCATCACCTCTGTTCCCCTCGCCACCATGTCCATTAAAATCCGCTCCTATCACCACTCTCTCACCCGTGGGAATACTCTCCATCACCTCATCTAATTCACTCCAGAATCTCTCTTTCTCCTCTAACTCACAACCTACCTGTGGGGCGCCGATGGCGGTCGTTGTTAACCTGGGCCTCGACCGATCCGGTATGAAATTCAGAGTACTGACGATTCGCATGGTTAAATTTGGTAATGTTTTACGCCGGATGCCCTTCCTGACGCAACCCTCTCTATTTATCCGGGCTGGAAGTCACTGGACTGTGACCCCCATGGCTAGATTGTAATAATAATAATAATAATAATAATAAGTTTATCCTAATGTACACTATAGACAGTCCATGTTTTACTACAAAAAGCTGTAAACAGGGATTGAAAATATGTTCCTATTACAAGACAAATTTAAAAACAATTTTCTAATTCTGCTAGAGAAAATAAAAGCCAATTTATTTAGCATTTACTAGAAAAAAATCTAATAATTGTCTCTCAGAGAGGTCTATCTGTATAATCTGGGCTGACACAAGAGGGCTAATCTCCTGAGCTGACCGGGCAGAGCTCACAAACAAGCTGCCCCTAGGGCTTACAACATCCACAACACCAGGGAACCAACCTCACATTTAAACACCACTGGACTTGACTCTTGGCATTGGGGGGAAAAAGCATTTTGTATGATGTAAGAAGAACCAATGGATAGGAAATGCAAAGGAAACAATGCAAAGGAAATTACACAAATGGAAAAAAAGAGAAATAATGAGAAAGCAGAGAGAAAAATGTGTAAACATGACAGGAAATAGGAAACCAAGTCAGAGTGGGTGGGCAACAGAACCAGTCTAAAAGGAAAGTACATTAGAGAGGAGAGGGGAGGAGAATTAAAGAGAGAGAGAGAGAGAGAGAGAGAGAGAGAGAGAGAGAGAGAGAGAGAGAGAGAGAGGCAGAGGCATGAGTAGTTGCTAGGCAAGCTCAGCCTCTAAATCGGTATGTCTCTCTCTAGTGAGCTTTCTCTCGTTGTATCACATGGGGAATGTAGCTGAGCAGCCAAGCAGCCAGTCACACAGAGAAGAGAGGATAGCACACTGATTACACAACAGAAGAAACAAGAGCTTCAGTAAAACCACAATCTGCATGCAGTGTGTGTGTTGGCAGTCCTTACAGCACACACCAGCTAACTCAATGGCACTACAGCAGGCATGACTCACTTCTGCCTCAGGCAGCACATATTTAGCTGAGGTCACAGTGGAGCAGATTTTTCTGGACGTCATAGTTATTTAATGGTTAACCTTATTTGATGATAGGACCGGACTCTGCTGCAGCTAAAAGGTAGGAGCCTGCTTTGGTTGATTATTAAGTCATGTTTGCGATGGGGTCTGTCTAAGTCACTAGATGTGTAGCTGCTTGGTAGAAAATTTCCACAGGTCAAGAACATTGCTGCAAACATTTTTATAAATGATTACACTAAATCCCAATTTGACTGAAATGAAAGGACCTTAGTATAAAAGGTTTCAAATGAAAAGTTAAAGATTATTCATTTCCACTAAGGCATTTAGGGCTTCTGAGGAAAGGAAGGAATGTAATTTATTCCTTTGTCGTATTTCTAAGAAAGGAAATTTGAATCAATAAATCTCTGTGAAGAATGAGAAGGTGCATTCATAGTGCATGTAGGTGTGTTACTCTGACAGTGATATGCAAAAAGAGTAATTTGTATACAACATTGGGCACCTGCTTTCAAAAGCAATATAATGTGAAATTTGCATGAGGTTATTGGAAAATATTTACCACAATCTTTGAAAGGCAGGAAAACAAAAAAGGGATGACATGTTAGAGTGCTAGACCCTGATGTCATATTTTAGTAGTCAACTTGTACGTAAATGGTACAGTAGTCAACTTGTACGTAAACTGATAACAATAATGATAATAATATAATGATAATGGTAATAATTCAAACCTGCCTAAGAGCAATAACACTTTCCATAAAGGGGTGAGGGGTTAGGTAAAGCCTCAGTACATTTTCAGTATGATTTGTTTGAAACTTTTCACAGATCATTTGTCTGAGTTAGAAAGTCTACTGCACATACAGTATGTACAAGTTTGAACAGTAACACTCAGAGTTAAACATATCTGTGCTGACCAGTCCAGTGCAATTCCTTTCAAATGAAAATTATTGTTAAAGTGTTAGATACAACACATAGGCCATTTCCTTCGTTTGAAAAAGTGTGTCTTTTATTCAGTGATGTTAATTATATAGTCTCCAGTAGACTCTGGTGCAAAAATGCAGTCCAGGGATGACAGATCTGATAATAATAATATAGCACAATAATGAATCAATCATACGGGCATTAACAAATTAACTACAAGGCACTGGATATCATTCTAAATCATGACATACAAACTTTAATATAATTAATAGAAATATCTCAGATATCATGTGATCATGTTTAATCATGCCGTCGAACAATACCTACTTGCATATTACTGAGCAAAATTTAGATGCTGTAATTGCTTCTTCGAGATTAATTTTACCTGTTTATTTTATCCAATTATATAGGTAATGAAATAAAACCTAGTTCCATCATTTCTATTCACTTGAAAAGAGACAAGAGATCAGATAGTGCTTTGTTGAGGATACTTTTAGTACCTGGTTGACATTGATGCCAGTCATATTTAAATTTATGATTTGATTAAATTTGTGAGTAGAACGTGGAATAATGGAAATACATCCTATGCCCGAGAGAGCTACCTTCTTTTACAATCTTCATAATTATCAGGAAACCAAAAGACTAGAATCAGATCTTCTCATGTCTTGTCAAGAGAAGTGTGAAAGGATTTTGTTTTGAAAGGATTTTGTTTCCTGGTAAAGGTAAAAGTTAAAACATTTATACAGTACCAAAAAAAACCTTTTTAATATAACAAAAAATAATTCAGTGTATTTAGCCTTGAGTATGCAAAATCAACTTATTTATTTTTATTTTACTGTTTACACATTCCATGCGGTCATAAATAGCCTGGTCTGCTTGATGCTGGATTATGCTCCAGCTTGAGAGTGCCAAGTGGAGTTTTCTTCTATGCCTTGGAGTCAGCATCTTGATCTGCTCAATCATTTATCTTAAGGACAAGCCTTCTTATGTTCCAAAGCCACTGCACCACACCTTGAGATGCCATCCATTTCCTGAAAACTGTAACATTTTGCCACCTACCACTCCTTACACAAGATGGGAAAGAACAGAATGCCAGGAGCTGAACTTCAACAATCCACTCAACTGCTCCCGTATACAATCAGAGCATCATTTTATTATGGAGACCCTGAGCAAAGAAGAGGAGGACTACCCTCTGGCCTTCATCATCACTATCCACAAAGACCTGGAGATGTTTGTGCGCCTGCTCAGAGCTATCTATGCACCACACAACGTCTACTGCATTCACATAGATGCCAAAGCTCAGGAAGATTACAGACTAAGTGTTGAGAGATTGGTCGAGTGTTTTCCCAATGTCTTTCTAGCCTCAGTTAGCGAGACAGTGACCTATGGTGGTTTTTCTCGCCTGAAGGCTGATATTAATTGTATGGAGGACCTGGTGAGGTCTCCAGTCAAATGGCGAAGGGTGATAAACCTGTGTGGCCAGGATTTTCCTGTCCAGAGCAACCTGGAGATGGTCCGATATATGCAACATGAAGAATGGAGAGATAATAACATGACTCCTGGGATCAAACAGCCAGAGAACATGAAATACAGGACTCATATAAAGCATATAGAAGTTAAAGGTGATTATGTGGCCTCCTTGGGTCAAGGTCACAAAAAGTCCCCTCCTCCACACAACCTGGAGATCTACTTTGGTACAGCCTACTACAGTCTACAAAGAGCATTTGTGGAATATGTGCTCACCAGCTCAGTGGCCAAAGACCTGTTGGAGTGGTCCAAGGATACCTACAGCCCAGATGAGCATTACTGGGTAACCCTTAACCATGTGGAAGGTAAGCACAGACTACTCATGAAATTTGACACACAGCTATTCAAATAATCAGGCAAGCTCCCAGCATTTGCAAAAAATAATCACTGCTGGAAACAGTGTGAGAATCTATAACATTTGGCAATTGACAAAAATGAATTATGACAAATATATTAACTACTCTGCTCAACATTTCCACAGATGCCCCTGGCAGTAAGGTAAATGGTGGATGGGAGGGTAATATTCGGGCTATTAAATGGAAAGATCAAGAAGGGATAGCACATCAAGGCTGTAACGGTACGATAGCTACAAAACATAGCCTAGCCATTAGAATACTGTGTGAAATTCTTTCTAACCCAAAGAAACGCTTGTTGCACATGAGTTTATACAAAGTATAAATAGCTTATGCTACTAATCACTGTATTTATTCCCACAGGACGTTACATCAGGGATATCTGCATCTATGATGTTGAGGATTTACACTGGATAATTGAGAAGAACAGCATGTTTGCCAACAAGTTTGAGAGTACTAGCTTTCCTGAAGCCTTGGACTGCCTAGAACAGTGGCACAGGCACAAAGTCCTACAGCAGGCATTGGCGCCCATTCAATTATCGTGGCAACTCGCAACAGAGGTCAATATTAGTACTGCCACAGTAACGGGCTGAATGAAAAAGGTCACAGTTAAGATTGACAGTTAATGAACTATTTTGAACTAAATTGTTATTCACACAATTCAACATGGAATGATTAATCCATGGAACAAGAGTCAGTGATACTGAGCACAAACCAGTTAATTTTTTTTGTTTGTTTGCTTGCTTGTTTATTAATTAATTTATTTATTTATTTGTTACTATTCATGGTTATGTCTCTATGTCTGTTTGTCTGTATGTATGTGTTATTTACAATATATGAATTAAAATCTATAATTTGGCACATACTATAAAGGAGACTATAGAGTTATTATTTTGGCTGTCTACAAATACCAAGTATCTCAGCATATTTTGCAGAGTACAAACTACTAAACTAATGCACATAGAGCCAAAAGAGATTCATTTTCAGTCACGAAGAAGAAGAAGAGGAAGAAGAAAAAGCCTACATATGCATTATAGCACAGTAAAAAAAAATTCACAAGTACCAGCTTGTTAGGAAGCAGGGTTCAGAGAGCAGGGTCAACCATGATGCAGCACCCCTGGAGCAGAGAGGGTTAAGGATCTTGCTCAAGGGCCCAACATTGCCAGCTTGGCAGCCATTGAACAACCAATAAACCTGCTCATCAGTTTAAAGTAGTTGCAGAAAATAAATGCACTGGTCACCCTTCCACTGTCTCATAGTTTTATGAGTGTTCAAAATGGTAGTGTTAACAATTCTATATCTATTCTATTCATTCATTCATTGTCTACCGCTTATCCGAACTATTCTCGGGTCACGGGGAGCCTGTGCCTATCTCAGGCGTCATTGGGCATTAAGGCAGGATACACTCTGGATGGAGTGCCAACCCATCGCAGGGCACACACACACACTGTCATTCACTCACGCAATCACACACTACGGACAATTTAGAGATGCCAATCAACCTATCACGCATGTCTTTGGACCGGGGGAGGAAACCGGAGTACCCAGAGGAAACCCCCGAGGCACGGGGAGAACATGCAAACTCCACACACACATGGCGGAGGCGGGAATCGAACCCCCAACCCTGGAGGTAAACGTGCTAACCACTAAGCCGCCGTGCCGCCGTGCCCCCCTATATCTATTCTATATATGCAATAATTGATGTGACTGTAACTGTATTGCAATTTCACTATTTCATTGGGCTTTTGACATCATAATATTATACAATAGATAATGAGTAGGATGTATCATGCTGTTATTTTGTGAGGCTGTTTATATATAACACAACTCATTGGCCATAAAACAAGCCTTTTAAGAGATCAAAATAATCTATAAATAGCAATATAATGAAGTAATAAATGAAGAATGAAGGAATATAACTTAGTAATAAATGAAAAAAATCAAATAAGCAGTCTATCTCTTCAGCTTTTTGTAGGAGAGGGAACATCCTTGGTGAGGATCCCACCCTAGTGAAAAAAAGGTGTTCCTGACCTGTTAGTAGTTATGCTAATGGATTCATGTGGTATATTATCATATAAATGAAAGCACCTCCTTAGCTCTCATGTTGTAAAGTGGCCCAAAATATACTGACATTCAAAATCATTACATGGTTTTATAGCATCCAATCAGAGAAAAGACCAGAGGGCTACAGTTTTGTTTTCAGAGGAAATAATACACAATGTTCTCCTTTCAGCTGCTCCCTGTTCAGGGTCGTCACAGAGGACCAACTTTTCCACACAACAACTTAGCACAGGTTGTACGCCGGATGCCCTTCCTGATGCAACCTCGTATTTTTTATCCGGGCTTGAGACCAGCACTGCATCCAATGGCTGGGGTTTGGGTATTGGCTGGGAATTGAACCCAGGCCTTCCGCATGGTAGGCGAGAAACCTAAAACTGAGCCACCAATGCCCCAGAGGAAATAATACACAATAAGAGTAAATCAAGATTCTTCTCTCTACTGGCACCCAGGTAGTAGCTGGAACTTATCCGTGCCTCCAAACAGCTGAGACAATGGTCTCAAGATGCTTGAAGGCCTACCATTTCAATAAACCATTAGATGAGCACTAAAAAAAGAAAAGAAGCACCTAATAGGCTTTGTTGCTTAACCCCCTTAAACCCTGGCTCATTTGTACTAGTATAAAGACTATTCTTTATTAAAGACTACAAAATGCTATTTCTTTCTACAAAGTATTTACTTTAGTGCAGAATGAAGTGTCAATATACAACCATTTCTTAATAAATAGGCTGACAATATGTCTTTATACTTGTTTAGAAGCATTATAACGTGTTCATCTATAATTACTAATACAGTATAATAGTAATTACACTTACTTTCTGTTATCCACATTCCACTTTTCCTCAAACCTGGATCTTCCCCTCACATTGTTAGATACTATATTTGTCATAATACATTACTTTGTTGAACCAAGCATTTTCATTGTTGCTTATGCTATCAAATCAGTTAATAAATACTCTCAGTGATCTTTGTGTATTTGCATAAGTTCATATCTAAACACAGTTTAATGCAAATATTTGGGCACCCATCTTTTGTTGCCTTTAAAATGAAAAGAAATAATTTCAAAGCAACAAACATAAAGGATGTACAAGAAAACTCTCAGATAGACCTGTCCTTTTCTGGAGAGAAAAGCAAAGCAAAATACAAGAAGACCAACTCACACAAGAGTGGTGGTAAGCTATTGTACTCTGCAGCTCTGCTTGCCCTAACATGATCTGAATGTTAAATCTTAATTTTCTGCGGGCAGATAGTAAACATGCTGTGCATCTAAGAGTGGCCAAGAATATATAAACATCTCTGTATCGCCATATCTCTAGAAACTTTCTGCACATAGAATAGCTCCTAAGGTGACTACAAAAACACTTGCAAGCTGCTTTCACTAGAGCTGACAAATTTTTGCACAACCCAAATTGAATCAAATATTCAAACTGTTCTTACCCAATTAAGCACCTACACAGATCAGGCATAACATTATGAGCAGTGACAGGTGAAGTGAATAACACTGATTATCTCCTCATCATGGCACCTGTTAGTGGGTGGGATATATTAGGAAGCAAGTGAATATTTTGTCCTCAAAGTTGATGTGTCAGAAGCAGGAAAAATGGGCAAGTGTAAGGATTTGAGTTTGGCAAATTAAAAATAAAGAACTGTTCGACATTACCAGATCCTGTAAACTAAAAACCTTTGCCTTAAGTGACCTTCCCTGATGTCTATCCCTTGCCTCTTGTCTATACTAATATACACCAATCAGGCATAACATTATGACAAGTGAATTGAATAACACTGATTTATCTCCTCATCATGGCACCTGTTAGTGGGTGGGATATAATAGTAAACATTTTGTCCTCAAAGTTGATGTTTTAGAAACAGGAAAAACAGGCAAGTGTAAGGATTTGAGCGAGTTTGACAAGGGCCAAATTGTGATGGCTAGATGACTGGATGAGAGCATCTCCAAAACTGCAGCTCTTGTGGGGTGTTCCCGGTCTGCAGTGGTCAGTATCTATCAAATGTGGACCAAGGAAGGAACAGTGGTGAACCGGTGACAGGGTTATGGGCAGCCAAGGCTCATTGATGCACATGGGGAGCGAACGCTGGCCCGTGTGGTCCGATTCAACAGGCGAGCTACTGTTGCTCAAATTGCTGTTAATGCTGATTCTGATAGAAAGGTAGAGAATACACAGGGCATGACAAGTCAGGGATGTTTTGGCAGCAAAAGGGGGACCAACACAATATTATGCAGGTGGTCATAATGTTATGTCTGATTGATGATCCCAAAGGTGTTTTATTGGGTTGAGGTCAGGACTCTGTGCAGGCTCAGTCAAGTTCCTCCACACCAAACTCATTCATCCATGTGTTTATGGACCTTGCTTTGTGCACTGGTGTGCAGTCATGTTGGAACAGGAAGGGGTCATCCCCAAACTGTTCCCACAAAGTTGGGAGCATGAAATTGTCCAAAATGTCTTGGTACGCTGAAGCATTGAGAGTTCAATGAATTCAATGATTTGGAGGGGTGACCCAAAACTTTTGGCAGTATAGTATATATGGCTGCATCAGACTCCACTTTCCACAACACAACACATTTGTTCTCACAACATGAAAAATTATAAATCAGAAAAAGTCAGTGAGATTGAAAGCTTTTTTTCCTCATCCTTATACACTGAATGTTGCAATTATTAAACAGAATTATAGAATTATAAAAATTAAAAAAGGCAGTCATTAACAGAGATGTAACAGTACAGGTTACAATCTGTGAATTTTACGATTTTTATCTGATCTGAGATAATAGATTTTTTGAAGATTTGTGACTGCAGAATTATGTGTTCATGTTTAGTTTGGTAACATTAGCAAAGTTATGATGGTATTTAGAACTAGTATAAATATTGACATACACACATATAAAAAATGACTGCCATTTAGGCAGTACATTGCACACCTGGGGTCTCATTTATCAAAGCATGTATACACACAATAAAATTGCCATTTACTACTGTAGAGGTGGGGCTTCATCAAGAACTGGTTTGTGACTGGAGGGTGGAGCTGGGAGTGAGTGGTAAGGATCTGCACCTGTGTGAGAGAGAGAGAGAGAGAGAGAGAGAGAGAGAGAGAGAGATAGAGATGGGCAGCACAAAACTCTATGTGCATGTGTGTGTGCAAATTAAATATTCTCTTGAGTTGTTTCAAACCTGCCTTCCACCTTCCAATCCCAGGGAAGTGAAATATTAGTGCTAAAACCCATGACTGAGGAAGAGTCTCCGTTATGGGGTCCCACTACTAGTCTGGATCTTTAAGTTCCTTGCTCGCATCAACTAGGCCTTCCTCTAGCTGTGTGTGCAGGAGCTTCCAGGCTTTGTACCAAGCCCATGTGGAGGACCATCAGGTGGATATTCCCGAGGTGCCTGCTGTGGCCATATGTCATGTTGATGAAAATAGGACCACAAAAAGTCCAGGCAGTATTTGTGGACCTCTACATGCGTGCTGGGACAAAACTCTCAGGTACATCTTTAACCAAGTGAGAGTAATTGTTGTTCAGCAGGTTCAGTCCAGTGTTGCACTCCCCTAATCCTATTTTGCGGTTTTTAAAGGTTATACCGAGTGATGCAGAACACTCAGACAAAAGAGGAGACAACTTAATTGTTGGTCCTGAAGAGTCATTGGGAAATAATCCAGGTGGCTAATCATAATTCAATTGCAGGGCACTTAGGGCTGGATAAGGCAATGAACCAACTCATGGCCTGTTTCTATTGGAAAGACATTTGTATGCCATTATGACCTTTACCATTATTTGAGGTCTTTGAAAGGATTGGTATGGACATTACAAATTTATGGGGATAAGCTGATTCTCATCATTGTTCACCATCCACAGATAGATGGACTGGTCCTTCAAACACTTAAAATATGATCTGTAAGTTTGTTCATGATGATGCATGTAATTGGGATAGGTGGCTGGTGAACCTTGTGCTTTCCTAGACATTATTAGTGAAAATTGGGAGGAGGAACCTTCTAATAGTAAAAATGAAATTCAACTCCACATCTCTTCTCTGTATTTCTTTGGAATTCCAATATTTTAAAGAGCCTGCTCATTATTACCGCTGATGAGTGGATAACATCTTGTAATATAACCTCTTATATATTTCTGCTTGGTGGATTGGTATGTTTTCATGCCTGCCCTGTTGATGTTTTCAGTGATGACTCTGACTGTTGCTTTTTGCTGTTCCAGTACTTTTGGAGTGTACAGTATAATGAAGCATGAGCGATATGCATGAAAGTGTCATGATTTGGCTCATCATTAGTTGCTACATTTGTCTGCAATTTCTCATCCAAATGTATCTGTGGCTTTAATACTGTAGAACAGAGATTAATTAAAACTCAGTGACCAAAGCTGTCCAACTCACAAAGCATCACATGTCTACATGCACTGACCCTGGGGCACAATGGGCCCTTCTTCCCGATTTAAAAACTCTATCCACCCTGGCATTGCATCGGAAGTGGGACTCCATCAGAAGCTCACCTCTCAGACATGCCTTTCCCACTACAATGGCTGGTAAGGGAGCCAGACTCAGATGCTGTGAGCTGTCCAATCTAAACCTCTTTCCTACACTGACAGGCAAGTATGTTGGAATTGTACTTTTAGGGGGCCAAGTACTGAAGTTTGGCAGGCACTCGATTGGAGTTGTATGTTTTATGCTTCTTATCAATATACCTCCACAGATGAGTCTATGGCAGCCAATAGAGCATGGGCATTGAACGCAGAAAATATGCTTTATATGAAATTTGGTGTAATGTTGGAGGATATTCTCTTCTCCGCCTGTCTGCGTTCCTCTGGGTCTTTGGGTCAATGCTTATTTCAACGGTGTATCACAATACAACTGTAGAACCTCAGATTTATGGTGATATGACTGGTTAATGTTTATTATTGTCAGGGTCCCACAAGGCATTAAAAAAGCAAAACAAAATGAAACATAAAAGAAACGTGAACTTAGCAGCTTTTCAGTAGCTTGAATTGTACCATGGCCTCAATCAATGTAAGTGAGTGAGTTGAGAACGAACTAATGGTTAAATAACCATTCACAAATAAGAACCATGTGTGCCACATAAAATTAAAAAGTTAATTCCCTCACACTTCTGCTGTACACTTCCACAAAAATACAACTCACCTGCCACAAAAAGATGTTCGTCTGTGAGAACTGTGGAAATTATATATTCAATTCAATTCAATTTATTTGTATAGCGCTTTTAACAATGGACATTCAAAGCAGCTTTACAGAAATAGAGAAACAGAGAACGAAAAAATATATATAAAAATGTAAATTAAATTAAAGTTACTATTTTATCCCTATTTTCTATTTTATATATGGTCAAAAAGAGCCATAATATAAATGCCTGAGAATTTTGAAGCTCATTTATGGTTGCCTACAACCCCACAAACAGGATGATCAGAACACAAAAGATTCCAGGCCTCTCTGCTTTAAGAGAGCCAGGAGATATAAAACCATCTTCCTAGGAAGACAGAACATTAGCTGTACTTCTGGTATTATTTCACTAGACACTTCCTTTCAAGCACATTAAATCAGAAAATTGCTCGACACAAACAACTATCATGGTTTGTGCTGTTTATATGGTAATGGTTTTCTTAATGGATGTGCAATCCTTCGATTTTAATCAGCAAGCATGTAATGCTGAAATGCACTGTAAAAGCATACTAGTAACTTTGGAGGAAAAATCTGTGAATGCACTCCAACACACCTCACAATACCTGTACTACTATAATGGAATTTTTTCCAACAGGTTTGCTTCATCTCCTGCATATTTGTATCCAATAATCACCAAATGTGTAACATAGCATCAGGAGACCAATTCAGACTAAACCTGTGAGAGCATATCTCTGCAGGGGTGTGAAGTATTTCTAAATGTTGTGAAGTAAATTGATCTCCAAAGGGATTACAGTGAATTTGTCAAAATTCACCATTAGGTGGTGCTATAATTCAGAAACTTAGTCAAACTTACCAACTGCAAACAGGAAGTCATCCATTTTGAAATGTAACAAAAAAGAGAGGTTTTTTTCTTGCTCTACAAATTTTCTTCAGTTGCCACAATAAGACCAATCCAAACATGTTTTCATAACCTGTCAATAAATTTGATGGCTAATTTGATTGTAATTTGATTGTAAGCTTTGAACTTATTTTCAACTAGGAGTAACCATTAGAAAAAAGGGCTTGTGGCAACATCCCAGCAATAGCTTGACTTTTTAACCTTCAAACTTAGTGTATCTTCCTAGGAAAACGAGGCGGTTGTCCCAGAGGCTTCTAGACTTCCTCCTCTAGCTTCATGTTTTGGGGCCAAAACTTGCTTGCCGCTTAATCACAGCTTGCAGCTATATTTGCATTTGTATTTGTAACTACATATGCTACAAATATTCTGATGCAAGTTGGAGCCTTATTAAATAAATGTAACAACATTCTGACCAAAAACAATAAAGATACATTCACACAACTCACATTCCTAGGCAAGAAAACGAGGACTCAAACTGATCCCCATTCAGAGACCTGATCATTTGACTATCCCACATCTCAAAGCTTCAGAACCTTTTTGCATGCAAAATTTATTAAGATCACCATCTGAACTGTTCCCAAGCTACAACATGTATTACTACAGTGTGACTGAAACCAGCAACAAAAGCTATTAATTGTATGTCAAGTCAAATATGATTAGGGCGTGGGATATAACCCAAAATATACACAGTAACAATTGCAGAAACATGTATTTTGCAATTGTACAGGAGTGCATAAATCCTCAAATATATTTCATTCCAAATAAGCCCAGAATTCTTTCATTTACTGTAGATAAAATCCGTCAAACCTGCAAAATATACCAACGCATTGTATAGTAAATATGTGGTTTTGTTTCTGTAGATAGGTTGTTAATTCTCCTCTGCTGTTCTAGGACTCCTGTACTCCTAACGCTGAGGCTTTAACCAAAAATCAGTACTCTGCTGCCCTCACCTGGGCACTATAGGAACCACAGCCAGGGAAAAAAGTTTGCCAAGACCTTTATTTATAAACCATGCACCCTTCAAAGCATGACATTATAAGAAGCACACTGCCATCTCCTGGCAAGACTTTATAAAGTTTATCAGAAGATGCTGTCACACAAGACATATAGA
Source organism: Hemibagrus guttatus (assembly GCA_033459395.1). Classification (NCBI taxonomy): domain Eukaryota; kingdom Metazoa; phylum Chordata; class Actinopteri; order Siluriformes; family Bagridae; genus Hemibagrus; species Hemibagrus guttatus. Next base: position 21,177,164 of record JAUCMX010000001.1, read on the forward strand.
CAGGTGACAAATTAAAACTGGTGGCTCTGTTATCCAGTGGTAGCATTTTGTTGCAATGTTTTTTGTCCATTTTTCTCTTTAGAGTGGATGGGCATTTAAAATCATATATATATATATATATATATATATATATATATATATATATATATATATATATATATATATATATATATATATATTTATATATATATATATGTATATATATATATATATAAAATCAGGTATAAAGGTTATTTTGAATGATCACCTTAATTAATGCCAAGGCACACTGAAGCTGTTACACTGGAAAGCTACAAAATGGTTGATATCTAGTGACTGTGAGACTGGCATGCCATATGAATTATCAAAATTCTGATTGTACCATGCAGATGAGGGTGTTGTTACTGCCTGGAAGAGACCTCTCCTATTAGGACAGAAATGTTTAGAATAAATTTATACTAATTTGCAATGACCTTTCCTTCTTAGGCGACAAGTGGACCCAAACCATATCAGCAAAATGCCCCCCAGTGCATAACAGAGCCAGCCATCTGAATATCCACTAGTCTTAATAAAACAGTAAAATGTATCACAAGACTACTGTAGGGAAAATAAGTCCAACAATAACAGAATATGTGTGAAAATAAGTAATAAAAGGGTTTCAAAACATGTTTTGCTTGACAAAATACAAACATGCAGGAAAAAAATGATAATACAAAGTAGATGTTTTAAAAAATCCTGTATTAAAGCCAGAAAGCATAAATGCTAAATAAGGTCAAATATCTTCAAAGAGAAAATGCAAATGTCATCATCACTAATCATGTGGCTCTTAAAAGTGGTAAGGTGTATGGGTAACCCAGTTGGACATCTGGTCTTTGGTACGCTTGGCAGAGCTGTGAGATGTGAAGATGGATTTGTAGACCTCAGATGTCTCTGTGTCCTGAATTGACCTTTTACTCCCTGCTGCAGCAGTGGCCTTCACTGGCTTTGAAGAGCCAGAGGGTCCTGGAGCTATATGTGAGTGGAAGGGGGGAAAAAGTGTCATTAAAAAAATGGTTTGTGGTTAATGATGTACAGATGATGATCAGCTATATTTTAGTATTTAAGGGTATCATTAGTGTTGTCAGTTAGAAAGGTTAAGATGTTTTTTCCAGAGTTTTCCATTTCAAGTGGCAGTTGGTTTTAAATCACAGCAGTAGGCATTAAAGTAGGTATTAGTGAGGCAGAAGTCCATCCTGTCACATATTGTATAAACATTATGTTTAAATGTTGGGGATTGCTTCTTGTTCATATGCTCCAATTTTGTCTGAAACAGTGGTAGTAAGAAGGCTTTTGAAAAACTGATTTCATATCAACTCCAGTTTCCAGCAGTTACTGAGAGCTGGGGGATCACAGAGAATTCACTGGCTGCTGACCTTTGACTAGGTTTTGTCTCACACTACAAGGGTAGTGACGTGTAGTAGTGACACAGGTAGTTTGGATTTCAATGACTGTAAAACAGTGGTATGGCTCCAATTAATAACAGCAGCATTGTAATAATATAATAATAAACTAATAACAGCAACAATACTGGAAATTGTGAACAGAAGAAATGACAACATTGCAAGATATATCTAAGTGCAAAAAACATCAAAGTAGGTTATTTCAGTAGGAACGAATTAATCGTATTCATGGTATTAGACTTGAAATTGAGTTACTGTGAACCGCTAAAGACATAATGAAATAAAAGGGAGTCCAGTCTTATTTTAGAAAAATGTTAACAATGAAGCTTAGATTCAAGAGCAATAAAATCTGACGTCAATTTCACCAGCACAGAGGAGAGATGCTGATTAGTTAAAGATACTGATATTTAGAACAGTTCATCAGAAAACAATGTTTGTTCACACAGATATGTGGAGATTAAAAAAACAAGCATCCCTTGAGTGTTTTATGAAACCGAACAGGCCTATTGTCATGGCACAATCTATTAGGAGGATTTCATACTATCGGTTTAGAAACAGAGCAATAAGTGAGGGGAAAGCTGTCATGCATATCAGGAAGCATATGCTTTTGACCTGACCTTCAGATAGTGTCCACCAACACACAAGGGAGGATTCTGGGCCTGGTCTTCAGCTGACCTACATCAGCTCTTTATGTCAACATCATCCTTACTCCACTTTTTAAATCCTTATTTGCATACTTCACTCTCAGCATGTCTCAGAGACATCTCGTCAAGGCTGTCGCCCATTTAAAATGATGTTCTTATTCATACTAAACTTGTCACTAACTATATTTTGGAATGTTGTAAGTAGGAATAAAAAGCTGATTTAAGTTATACAACTGATTTACAGTATTCTGAATCCTAAACAGCACCAATTGATTATTACCTTTACAACTATTATATTTGTAATCCTGAACAAATATATAAGCTACAGCAAACGTTTACACTGCGATAGACATCTTAGCAAGTGCCAATGTCTTGAAATTCATCTGCCATGCCCTATTCCCCTTTCTATCTCTATTTCTAGACATTATATATATATATATATATATATATATATATATATATATATATATATATATATATATATATATATATATATATATAATTTTTTAAGTTGTTTTTTTTTTTTAAATTTTAAAGCTTATTCTACTGACAGATGATTTTGCTTCTTTCTAGAAATTAAAATACTTCATAATCTGGCAATAGCACAAGCGCTTAAAAAATTGTAAAATATGTCTAGAAATAGGTTTAATAATCAGGTTTGGTGTTTTGTGGATGTTTAATAGGAAATACAAGATCATTCTAACTACTTTTTGGTAGCTTTTAACAGTAGTGGGTAATAATCTTAATGTTTATGGATATTTATGATCTCATAACAAAAAAACAAAACAAAAATCTAGCCTACACACTGTGAGCCTCTGTGTGAGACACAGAAGGGGAAACTTTAGTGCTTTCAAGCTGTGGAGCTTAGCTGTTAAGGCTATGTGGAGCTTAGCTGTTAAGGTTGTGAGTTCAAATCCCAGGACCACCAAGCTGCCTCTTGCTAGGCTATTGTGCAAGAAGCTTTGATATGTCGAACAAATTTCCCATATTTTTACAGTCATTCAGTCTGTTTCTTTTGTACACAGTGTGTGTAAGCTCATTTCTCCATTTTTGGTAATGTGTTATATAATGTTTTTTTTGTTTGTTTGTTTTTTTAAATCTCTTTGCTATGACACACCTCTCTAGAAATGATCAAATCGTGACTCACTAGGTGAGTAACTCGCTGGAAGATAGCATGGTTTTCGAACTTTTAAGATAGACTGCGCTTGTTATACTGGCCCCTAATCAAACATGATCTCCACAGAAAGCCTAGGAAAGATCATAATGTAACTAAAAAATGTGTGTTAAAATTACGGTGAAGTTTGTGTTTCCATACAATGCCAAAGTATGGTACAGCTGCAAGCCGTAATTGACGGCCCGAAGCACCAAACTATAGAACAGAAAAATTTTCATACACTGTACCTGTTTCTGGTGATTTAAGAACAGTCTCAAGAGCCTTGCTTTTCTTTGATTTCTGTGGGAGTAAAGTACAATATTACACATTAGAATTATTTTTAAATTAGAAAAACATTGTAGACATATTATACACTGGCATAGCCAGGGGGAAGCTCTACCTTTGCTGCTTTAGCCTTGGCCCTTCTCTCCTCCATTGCCTTCTGCAGCTTCTCTTGCTCTTCTTTGCTGCTGTTCAGCATCACAATGTCATCTTCATGAAAGGGGTCTCCACACTGTGAAATATAAGACAGTTCAGAATTTCTGAAACAAAGCAGCAGATGAATTTTTAGTTATTAATATCAGAAGTGGTATCTGTGATGCATAGCCTGAAAATTACTGACAAAAAAAGATACAGTTTATAGACATATTTAATTTTTTTAATGCACCTGCTTCAGGAAATGTGTTTCCAATTCTTGCATAATCAAGCAACATGTGACCTGAAGCATAGGGCAACTAAATTAGCTTCATCAATCTTTCTTTCTCCTCTTTCTTATTAATGTTTCTTTTTAGATGTACATGAATGTATGCATTAAACATTATTTTATGTTTAAATAGGTATGAGCCTCAAATGAATTAAGGTGGATGGATGACCGTGCCGGAGTGGATGAGTGGTAACAATTCTATACTGAATGTTAATTCAGGAATACTGAATGTTCTGTGTTGCAGTGAGCTGGCAAGGGCAAAAAGTAAAAAAAAAACACAATCAGCACAGAGCTGAGCTGAAAGATAAACCAGCTGAAAAAATCAAATCTAAACCTGCCTCAGTTTCCTCATTCCTGTACTGAATCTGGAAAGTGTTACGTAAGTGCTGAAAACTCGCCAAGCTTCACCAGAAATAGCATCAGGTCTGCCTCCAGCTGCTGAGCAACAAGGAGCAGTGCATCAAGGTGCTGATCAATGCCCAAGTGACAGATCTTCATGAGGCACAGGGCTTGGTCCAGCAGATAGGTATTCCAGCCATGTCACACAACAATCCAGAAGCATACCTGAAGCTGTACGACTGGTCCCCGGAGACGTCGGGCTGGCTAGCCCAATGCCAAGATGTTGGTAAACAGCAGTCTCTACCATCCACCCAAGCATAAAAAACAGGTGGTTTGGATGACCTCGATGTGACTGGTTCAGCTTGGTAGTTTGGGTTCTCAATTCGGACGGTTCTGTCAGGTTTTCCCTGCACTTTAGAAAAGTCAACATGTACCCAATGCTTTGTATTGATGAACTACTTGATCGGTTAAGTGCAGCTCGATTTTTATTTGAACCATGTCCAAAACCACAGGCAATTAAACTAATGAATGCTCTGTGCTGCACTGAGCTTCCTTGGAACATGTTACAAAGTGTTAACCAGAAAACAGCTGAATTAACTGACAAGGCTGGTTAATATATGCCAACAAATCTAAAAAAAAACTTAAAAGAAAGGACAGTAAGATTTGCTTGTGGAACTTTAATTAAAGAAGGAAATGACTTTAGTGTTAGCAGGAAATAATTTTGTTTATATTCTGTATCACAAGTTTTAAATCAGCCTATTATGCAAACCAGCTGGCAAGTCAGTCTGTCCGAGGTTTTCAAAAGCTTAAGTCTTTTTCTTTTAAGACAGAAATTAATGGGAAAGAACAGGACTAAATTTTTTCACTTTCAGTTGAAGAAGAATAAGAAACATGTTTTGACCATTTTCAAGCCATTTTCCCTTCACAAAGCAGATTCTAAAAGCAAAATATGAACTCGAAAAAGGCAAAAAAGTGAGCCAACAGCCTCAACTTTCAACCCAAAACTACGATATCCATAATGCAGTTCACCAAAACCTTAAAGTTAATTCCATAAACAGGGAAGCAGCTAGTAATTGAGAAAAATTCCCCAAGCTGACGAGTTTACCAGTTGTAGTACTAGATGCAACGTCACCTTGAAGGCAGCACAACTTGTTTTTCTAACATTAACATGCTCTGCTTTTTTGCGGGATTTCCTGTTCAGGGTTGGTAATTCTAATAATAAAATTACTGATGAAAGTCACGATATTTTGGCCATTTAATAATATGTACGGATGATAATATTGTATACACAAGCCTATAAAAAGTGATTTTAGATTTGGTTTCTTAATTGTGACATTCTGTGCCCTTGCTTAATGACCATAAACAGCATTCGAGTGCCTTATCTTACTTAGTGAGGCTTAGATGACGTTGACTTAACCCTTATGCCATATTAAGCTGGAGAAGATTTTAAAAAATAATGCATCATTCATTCATTCAATCCTCTAGTTTGTATCCGATTAAATTCTCTCTAGTTCAAGTATTAACTAATTTTTAAACTCATTCAAGGAAGCCAACAAGCTGCCTAGGGCTTACAGCATCAGCAACACCTAAATACAACACTAATTAATATTTATTTAAACACCTCTTGACTTGACTGCTGGCTTTTATTCAAGAAAAGTTCATTTTAATTTGGTCGCATAGAAGATGGCACAGAATAAACAGAACAATTGAAACAGAAAGGCAGTTATAAAAGGTGATGAAAGAAAAAGCAAGAGGATGACAGCCTTAAGGGAAGTACCTTAAGGGAGAAGGGAGGACAATTAAAAGGTGTCTGTCTCTCTCTCTCACGCTGAGTAGTGGAGTGATCAAAGGATAATATATGCTTGTACATACCACGGCAAAAGCTTCACAGTGCTAGCTTCTCTTAGAACACTGGTCATATAACCGACAGGCAGTCAGTAGAGACGACTCTCCTCTGCTGAACATGCGTCTTCAGGTCACACTGAAGAAGACTTTCCTGGACATCAGCATTATTTGATGTTTAAACTTGAATTTGATATCTTGATAACTAAAAGGTAAGAGTAGTCTCTGATTGATGTTTTAAGGTGTGTGAGAGTGTGTGTGTGTGTGTGTGTGTGTGTGTGTGTGTGTGTGTGTGAGAGAGAGAGAGAGAGAGAGAGAGAGAGAGATGGGCAAGATCCATAAAAAAAGCCTAAAATGTTAAATGTGTGTAAGCGTTTGGTAGAAATCTGTCACACTCCTGTAAAACATTTTACAAAATATTTTTTTTAATTTCGGTTCTTAAATATTGTCAAATCTATCTACTATTATAAAATTACAATATGCCAACTAAGAGCATGAACCCTATTTTTAGACATTTAATACCAATTTCAAGCTTGAAATTCATTCATTCATTCATTGTCTACCGTTTATCCGATCTATTCTCGGGTCACGGGGAGCCTGTGCCTATCTCAGGCGTCATTGGGCATCAAGGCAGGATACACCCTGGACGGAGTGCCAACCCATCGCAGGGTATCAAGCTTGAAATAGTTGTTGAAATACATAAAGTAAAGCATTTTCTTCTTTTTTTTAAAGTTTAAGAAAGGACTGAAAGAGTAGTTTAGTCCTTTTCTTTATCTCTACAAAAAATAGGGCAATAGTATAATAGCTAATAGAAATCCTATATAATAGTTTAATGAGTCACTATTACCGAATACCTGCTTTCAAAAATAATTTGAAAATAATATGCCATAGTGTTTGAATTGCTGGTAAACAGAAATGGTAAATGAAGCACAGGAACAATAATTATAATAATAAAGATAATGATGATGCTACTGTTCATGATCCTAGAAGCTTAAAAAAAAAAAAAGAACCCAGTAGTGATGCACTGGGGAAACTTTAAAAGCATTCCATACTCAAAAGGAACTAGTCAACAAGTGCTTCCTGTTAAAAATGCCTGTGCTGATCTTCCAAGTAAAGCTATTAGCCATTTTGGTCATGATTTCCTGGTTTCATACTTTTAAGTCACATTTGTCAAACACAAGGTCGGGAGTCACCGATTAGTCATTTTTTGCCATATTATATCTGTCTGACTGTTTCATTGAAAATGATTCAAATAAAATATTAATAATGGAGGAAAGTTACAGCCAACATTATATATCGTGAACTACTTTTTATTTGCAGTAATCTCCAACAATCTACTTTACTGGCTCTCGCTTCCATATCTCTGTGCTCATAGACTGCCTAGTAGTTTAAAATAGGTTCATCTGTAATCCTATTCTAATTCTGTCATCATCATCATCATCATCATCATCATCAGCACGAAGACGTAGAAGAAGAAGAAGAAGAAGAAGACGAAGAAGAAGAAGAAGACGAAGAAGAAGAAGAAGCAGAAGAAGCAGAAGAAGAAGAAGAAGAAGAAGAAGAAGCAGAAGAAGAAAAAGAAGCAGAAGAAGAAGCAGAAGAAGAAGAAGAAGCAGAAGAAGAAGAAGAAGAAGAAGACGAGACTTATAGATGCTGATGTGGCCCAGGCAAAACTGGAGTTCGCACCATTGTTCTAAATTATTTCATATGTCTTGATATAGCCATCAGGACATGAAACCTGACAATAGGGTAGATTGTTCTGACCTACAATCTTCTATTATGTTTTGATCTCAAACCCAAATGTTTTAGAAAAGACAAAAGAATTGGCCTTGCCATGCCAATACTTTTGGAGGGGGCTCTATTATAGGAAGTGTGAATAAATTTTGTTTTCTGGATGAAACAAACGCAGTAACACTTTAATAGTAGATCTAGATTTAAAATTTTGCCACCAGGCTCTGTAACTCTCAATTAACTTACTGATTTTATCTCACTCTGTCTACACATTTCAGGTGCTTGTACATGGTCTGGTCGGCTTGACAGTGAATTATGTTCCAGCTTGAGGGTACCATGTTGAGATTTCTTATATGCTCTGTTTTAAGCATCATTATCGTCTTAGGCATATATTTTAGTGGCAGATTTCATTATGCTTCAAGACCACAGCTGCCTGTCTTGCAATGCCGTCCATTTCCTGAAAACTGTAACATTTTGCCACCTACCACTCCTTACACAAGATGGGAAAGAACAGAATGCCAGGAGCTGAACTTCAACAATCCACTCAACTGCTTCAATATACAATCAGAGCATCATTTTATTATGGAGACCCTGAACAAAGAGGAGGAGGACTACCCTCTGGCCTTCATCATCACTATCCACAAAGACCTGGAGACGTTTGTGCGCCTGCTCAGAGCTATCTATGCACCACACAACGTCTATTGCATTCACATAGATGCCAAAGCTCAGGAAGATTACAGACTAAGTGTTGAGAGATTGGCCGAGTGTTTTCCCAATGTCTTTCTAGCCTCAGTTAGCGAGACAGTGACCTATGGTGGTTTTTCTCGCCTGAAGGCTGATATTAATTGTATGGAGGACCTGGTGAGGTCTCCAGTCAAATGGCGAAGGGTGATAAACCTGTGTGGCCAGGATTTTCCTGTCCAGAGCAACCTGGAGATGGTCCGACATATGCAACATGAAGAATGGAGAGATAATAACATGACTCCTGGGATCAAACAGCCAGTGTACATACGACACAGGACTGAAATACAACACAAGGAAATCACAGGTCATTATGTGGCCTCCTTGGGCAAAGACTCCAAAAAGTCCCCTCCTCCACACAACCTGACAATCTACTTTGGTACAGCCTACTACAGTCTACATACAATATTTGTAGATTATGTACTCACCAGCTCAGTGGCCAAAGACCTGTTGGAGTGGTCAAAGGACACGTACAGCCCAGATGAGCATTACTGGGTAACCCTTAACCATGTGGAAGGTAAGCACAGACTACTCATGAAATTTGATCCACAGACATTCAAACAATCAGAAAAAAAAAAAAAACATTAAAAAATATATCTCACTGCTGGTGAAATAAGGCAAGGAGCCAGAACATGTAGCATCTTTTAACGTGCACATGTATAAAACCTCAATTTAACTGACTGTCTATACAATTAAACTACATGTATGTATGAGGTATATTCACACTGCAACATTTCCACAGATGCCCCTGGCAGTAAGATAAACGCCGGCTGGGAGGGTAACATCCGGGCTATTAAATGGAAAGACCAAGAAAGGACAGCACATCAAGGCTGTAACGGTATGATAGCTACAAAACATAGACTATCCATTAGAATACTGTGTGAAACTCTGTCTAACCCAAAGGAACTATTTTATATGTGAGAAGTATCTGTCAAGAGCTAATACAAGATATAAACAATCTTATCAAAAACACTATATTTGTCTCTATAGGAACTTACATCAGAGATGTCTGTGTCTACGGTGTTGAGGATTTACCCTGGATAATTGAGATGAAGAGCATGTTTGCAAACAAGTTTGACAGCACTAAATTTCCTGAAGCTCTGGACTGCCTAGAACAGTGGCACAGGCACAACGTTTTACAGCAAGCGTCGGTGCCCATTCATTCATCATGGCAACTTGCAAGAGAGGTCAATATTAGTACTGCCACAGTAGCAGACTGAATGACAAAAGGTTAGAGTTAATACTTACACTTAATCTTATGTTGTCTACACAGTTCAGCATGGAATGATTAATCAACAGAAAAAGATATATGGATACAATAGGCTGTTTTATTTTAAAGTGAGTGTCATTAAATTGTTAATGAACTTTAGAAATACTAATAACAATTCTGACTACTGACTATGTATTGCTCATTATACTATTGCCATATTTCTTTCTTTGTCACCAAAGAAAAAAACACAACCTACAGAGATACGGCAATAGACTCACAAACTATAGGGATATAGCAATAGCAATAGCAATATAGTTAAGTCACAGGGGGAAAAAAACTATTATTTTTGCTATTCAAGAGATGATTCTCAGGCACTTAACATTTAAGCTGATGTTTATGTTCAACCATATTTTTTAATATAGAGTGAATCTTTTGGTGCATCTCAACCAGAAAGAAGCTGTAGCATTTTAATGTCTGTCTTCCCCAAAAGACACTTCACCAACTGCTTTGTTTTCAAAGTGTACAAATCAAGTGGACATGTGAGTCACTTTAGATGCAAGAGTTTAATTGTTGTCAGAGAGTCATCGAACTGAGACCTTTATAAATACAGCTTTTAATGCCATTTCTCCACCATCATAATGTGCAGCTTTATAAGGGGGGGCAGTGGTGGCTCAAGTGGTTAAGGCTCTGGGTCGTTGATCGGAGGATTGGGGTTCAAGCCCCAGCACCACCAAGCTCCACTGTTGGGCAATTGAGCAAGGCCCTTAACCCTCTCTGCTCCAGGGGCGCTGTATCATAGCTGCCCCTGCGCTCTGACCCCAACTTTCTCAGCTGGGATATGCGAAGAAAAGAATTCCACTGTGCTGTAATGTATGTGTGGCGATAATAAAGGCTTCATGCCCCACTTCTTCACTAAAAGGGATTATTTTCTCTTAACATTGCACTATATGGTGGCTTAGTTACTGTTTATGACTGAAAGTTGCCTCTGATCAAACCTGCAAACTTTGTCCCACATGTCAAACAATGATCTAAACAGACCTCTGTGGGAAAAGGGGAAAGCAGGAAAAAATGGAAGGAAAATGAACTATATTGTTGTCATATACAAATTTGTATGAACTACGGAATGTACCTGAATTTAGTTTATTTACTCCTGTCTTTGCACTTTTTACATATTTGTAGTGTTTTATTTTTTCTGTGCAATTCCTATATTATTTTGTTTTGCTAGCACTGGATTCATATTCACTGAAATGTATGGTGTGATATTTGTTCCATTTGCCCCTTTGCTGGGGAGAGGCTATTTAATATTTAATATTTAATGCTCCTGTTTGAGGAAAACTATCATCAACAGGCTGTAAATAAACAATACAGTAATTGATCGTGCTAAACCTACAACAAGTTTTTTTGGCATGTTTGTTTTTAATGGAAATTGAACAGCTAAAATCTTTTTCAATTATAATTTATAATAAAAGCTATGCAATCAGATTATAGTTTTGTAAAGTTATATAAGTCTGCAAGGATTCCAAAAATAGCTAAGGGGAGATTGAGGGAATCCTTGTTCTACATGCTTTCGGAGTCTGTTGTGTGCTGTCATACTGTCATACTTTGACAAAAGACCAAGTTTTACATTCATTACATTCACTCGATCAAGCAAGCTTGAGTACAAACTGTCATTAAAGATGAAAGGGGACAAAATAAATACTAAGGAACTTTTATGTCCACTTAAATAGGTCAAAAGATCTATTTTTCACTCAAGTTTTTGTCAATACTACAAATTAATAAAGAATGCAAAACAGATGCTTTTTCATGAGCCCTAATGAGCTGGCATGAACAGTAATAAATAATGCATGAAGGCACTGTTTATCGTGTCCTAGTATTAGGGAAGCCGATACAGGAATAATGTGAGAAATTTTGTTTGTTTCATGGATCTGTAACTGAAAACTGTTACTGATACACCATTGTATCGACGATGCTTAAAAACATCACCGCAGTAGGTTCATAATAAGAATGTAATTTCTATCTAAATAGTCACTTAATGTGTTCAATGGCAATTTTGCTGGTCCAAAAAAGTTTAACTGTTTTTACATTTTTACATAATTCACTTTTACATTTTGGGTGAATGCCAGACAGTAACAGGAGCAGAAATGCCACAAAAATTGTCATTTTAATCTTTTACAGTACAATTTACCATCATTTGCCTCAAGAGAGATACACTAAAAAAGATAAAAAATAACTCCTGTTACTCATCCTAGCAGCAGAAACAGAAGAGATAATGCTTTTGACCTTTAATGAATATCATTATATTTTAATGACTTTAATGGTGCAATATTCTTGTTAATCATATATAATCATGTGTAATAAAAAAAATAGTTTCATAGTTTCAGTCAAACCAGAAATCCACCCCACAGCTATTACTCAGCTATGAAAAATTACTAGTTGAGAGGTGAGTGGAGGTCAACCTTTCAATGGCTTAGGTAATGCATTTCAAAAGAAAACAATTCATGAATTTTATGATCACAGCAATAAATGATTCATTATTGAATAATTAATTGAATAAATAAAAGTTCGCCCACTCCCTTCAGTCCTATCTAAACATATCTCCAAAAAGCCTTGTCCTGCAAAGGCCATGCGCAAGACCACAAACTGAATTTTAAGAGCCTGTCAAATGAGAAAATCATTCATTCATTCATTCATTCATTGTCTTCTGCTTATCCGGAGCCGGGTCGCGGGGGCAGCAGTCTAAGGAGGGATGCCCAGACACTTCCTCCAGCTCTTCCGGAGGGACCCCGAGGCGTTCCCATGCCAGCCGAGAGACACAGTCTCTCCAGCGTGTCCTGGGTCTTCCCCGGGGCCTCTTCCCGGTGGGGCATGTCCGGAACAGCTCCCCAGGGAGACGTCCCGGAGGCATCCGAAACAGATGCCCGAGCCACCTCAACTGCCCTCTTTTGATGTGGAGGAGCAGCGGCTCTACTCCGAGCTCCTCCCGGGTGACAGAGCTCCTTACCCTATCTTTAAGGGAGCGCCCCGCCACCCTACGGAGGAAGCTCATTTCGGCTGCTTGTATCCGGGATCTTAGCCTTTCGGTCATGACCCAGAGCTCATGACCATAGGTGAGAGTAGGAATGTAGGTTGACTGGTAAATCGAGAGCTTCGCCTTCCAGCTCAGCTCCTTCTTCACCACAACAGACCGGTACATACACCGCATTACTGCTGCCGCTGCACCGATCTGTCGGTCAATCTCACGATCCATCCTTCCCTCACTCGTAAACAAGACCCCAAGATACTTAAACTCCTCCACTTCAGGAAGGAGCTCCCCTCCAACCTAGAGGGTGCAAGCCACCTTTTTCCGGTCGAGAACCATGGAGGTGCTGACCCTCATCCCAGCCGCTTCACACTCAGCTGCAAAATGCTCCATTAATTTAATTAATATTATATATATATATATATATATATATATATATATATATATATATATATATATATATATATATATATATATATATATATATATATATATATACACACATACATACACACACATACACAGTGGTGTGAAAAAGTGTTGGCCCCCTTCCTGATTTCTTATTTTTTTGCATGTTTGTCACACTATAATGTTTCAGATAATCAAACACATTTAAATATTAGTCAAAGATAACACAAGTAAACACATCATGCAGTTTTTAAAGGAAGGTTTTTATTATTAAGGGAAAAAGTGTTTGCCCCCTAAGCCTAATAACTGGTTGGTCCACCCTTAGCAGCAACAACTGCAATCAAGCGTTTTCCATAACTTGCAATGAGTCTGTTACAGCACTGTGGAGGAATTTTGGCCCACTCATCTTTGCAGAATTGTTGTAATTCAGCCACATTGGAGGGTTTTCGAGCATGAACCACCTTTTTAAGGTCATGCCACAGCATCTCAATCGGATTGAGGTCAGGACTTTGACTAGGCCACTCCAAAGTCTTCATTTTGTTTTTCTTCAGCCATTCAGAGGTGGACTTGCTGGTGTGTTTTGGATCATTGTCCTGCTGCAGAACCCAAGTTCGCTTCAGCTTGAGGTCACAAACAGATGGCCGGACATTCTCCTTCAGGATTTTTTGGTAGACAGCAGAATTCATGGTTCCATTTATCACAGCAAGTCTTCCAGGTCCTGAAGCAGCAAAACAGCCCCAGACCATCACACTACCACCACCATATTTTACTGTTGGTATGATGTTCTTTTTCTGAAATGCGGTGCTTTTACGCCAGACGTAATAGGGGCACAAACCTTCCAAAAGGTTCAATTTTTGTCTCGTCAGTCCACAGAGTATTTTCCCAAAAGTCTTGGGGATCATCAAGATGTTTTCTGGCAAAACTGAGACGAGCCTTTATGTTCTTTTTGTTCAGCAGTGGTTTTCGTCTTGGAACTCTGCCGTGCAAACCAATTTTTTCCCAGTCTTTCTTATGGTAGAGTCATGAACACTCACCTTAACTGAGGCAAGTAAGGCCTGCAGTTCTTTGAATGTTGTTGTGGGGTCGTTTTTTGACCTCCTGGATGAGTCGTCGCTGCGCTCTTGGGCTAATTTTGGTCGGCTGGTCACTCCTGGGAAGGTTCTCCACTGTTCCATGTTTTTGCCATTTGTAGATAATGGCTCTCACTGTGGTTTGCGGCAGTCCCAAAGCTTTAGAAATGGCTTTATAACCTTTTCCAGACTGATAGATCTCAATTACTTTCTTTCTCATTTGGTTTTGAATTTCTTTGGATCTCGGCATGATGTCTAGCTTTTGAGGATCTTTTGGTCTACTTCACTTTGTCAGGCATGTCCTATTTAAGTGAGTTCTTGATTGTGAACAGGTGTGGCAGTAATCAGGCCTGGGTGTGGCTAGAGTAATTGAACTCAGGTGTGATAAACCACAGTTATGTTATGTTTTAATAGGGGGGCAAATACTTTTTCACACAGGGCCATGTAGTTTTGGATTTTGTTTTCCCTTAATAATAAAAACCTTCATTTAAAAACTGCATGATGTGTTTACTTGGGTGTTATCTTTGACTAATATTTAAATGTGTTTGATTATCTGAAACATTAAAGTGTGACAAATATGCAAAAAAATAAGAAATCAGGAAGGGGGCCAACACTTTTTCACACCACTGTTTTGTGTACACTGCATGGATCTAGGCAGACAAATGATAATCGGAGAAAAATGCCATCACTCATTTAAGTACTGTTGATTTCACTCTATGAGCTGTATATTATACCATGATAACTAGTAAATAACAATATTAAGGAAGCATGACAAAACCAGAACCCATCCATAAAAATACCTACCGTTTTTGGACTGATGTAAATTAACTATAGACAGTTAAAATAATTATAGACAGTATAAGAAGTAAACACACTAGTTATTCTTATCTTTAAATGAGTTACATCATATTTGCACACAAGTATTTGTTTTAGATCAATCAACGTAGACATATTCGCTTGCTAAATCTAAAACACTGTCTATATTTCACTGTTTGAGAAGGACACTGTACATAAGTCATCAAGTGTAAACATGTCAATTAGAACATTTTAAAAACCACATTAGAACTAATTATTTAGAATTAAATGCATTAGTCGTGAAAATCAGGCGGCAGTAGATGGTCATTAACTTGCAAAATTGAGGCAATGGACATAAGGAGCATACAAACAAAATTAACCACATGAACAAAACACTATTAAGCACACCCAACCCATCAGAAAAACATCTGCAGCAGCTGAAAATAGCTTTATCTAATTATTTGTCACTATTTAAATATTTAACACTTTTTTTTGCTTTTTCTTGTTTACATTTGAAATGTTTTTATACTTGGCAAAAACACACTCTGAATCCCCTCCCTGCCTTATTTTCTTACTGACAAGAAAAAAGATATACTAAATACATATCTGTTCATATATAATCTGACGTTTTACTGGCTGTCCATGTATGTGCAGAAGAAAAGACAGACAGAGAGAATCCCCTCTGAAGTTTTCTTATTGGATAATATAGCCGCATTTTTTTTTATAAATATATGGTTGATGCCTACAAAACCCATTTTGCTCAGAGCACCCTTTTTTAAAGCTAGTTGTCATGGTGTAAAATTAATAACCTTTAATAGACTGCAGAGCTTTTCTGTCAACAAAAGGCAAATAATTAACTTGAACCGCAGATTCACAAAGAGCCAGCGATAGTCTCAGCCTCAGATGTCATGAAACTGCTGACTGATGGTCTGATGCATATAGCACACAGAATTGGAAACACGGCCTGTTTATTGTAGGGGCATCGACATTTTCATGGCCCTAAACATAAAAGAACTGTGATTGGTTGCTTTACATGTCTTGGGCAGTCCTTGGCTAATAAAAGCTGCTATGGAGTCCAGACCTGTCAGTTTAAAGGTCTGTCTAGATGAGACTAAGCCCATAACAGCTAATTCAGCTAACATTATGCTGTAAAACACAAATGAAATGCAGACTCGAAATGTATAAGCATATGTTAGATGTAAAAAAAAAAAAATGCGTTCCCCACCTGGTTATTTTAGTAAATGTCTGTACTTTATTTTTTAATTATTATAATTACCTTGGAACAAAAGCAGCAGCAGATAATTGTACCATCTTACTCATCAAGTCCGTATGACATAACTCATACTCCAAGTTTTGTTATTTTAAGACGTACCTTATGGCAGATCTCTGTCTTCACCTCCTTCAGAGCTCGTTCTGAAAACACACAGCCACAGGTGTGCAAGTAGGAAAACCTGACAAAGAAAAAACAAGCAAACATTAAAACATTAAACTAAATGATTTACATGTTTTATGTAAGATTTTCCACATTTTCCAAGACATAAAATTCCTGTCATTTTGTGGGAAAATAAAAGAGACCTCATTATTTATAAGAAAAAAAATGCTTTAAATTTATGAACAATTCTCCAATTACACCAAAGTTTATTATAAACCTTTGACAATGCAGATCAATCTACAGCAACTAAATGAGACAATCTTCTATTCTCATTTAAAAGAAGCATTATTTGCAATATTTGCCTTCAATGTGGAGTTACATGAACCCTTCTTTATCGATTATTAAATTGCATAGTAAACTGTCACAGAGTCTTTCCCGATTTTAAATGCTACAACATCAGTAATTTCATTGCCCTGGGGCTCTTGAATGGAACAGCACCATAAAATGTTGTAGATATTGCTGCATTCGACTTGAAGCCTCAACATGTAGTTCCAACTAGTAAAAGCCAAAAGAAAACACATCCTCAACTTGAAGTTATGAGTTTCTTCCAACAACTTGAGCTCCTTCCATGTTCACGGAGTGACGTCAGATCTACACGGCTGCTTCCAGCATCAGAAGTAACCAAAGCAGCCCTTCTGATGTTTAAGTGAGTTAATGCTGTACACTCACTAAAAAACTGGAAAAGCCACAAAGAGTTTACCAAACAGATTACTCCCATTTGACTGCAAGAGCAAATTTTGCTCTGAAGATGAAGAAAAGCTCTGCTCAGCAGGCTATTTTGATGGTCAGAATGAGAGAGAGAGAGAGAGAGAGAGAGAGAGAGAGAGAGAGAGAGAGAGAGAGAGAGAAACGTACTCAGAAGGGAGTAGGATAATATGGTGTAAACTAGCTAAGGACACTTCACATCTGTTGTAGCTAGCTAGCTAATTCATTACAATATAGCCAGAAATATCAACATAGCAAGTTAGCAAAAAACAGTCGTGTGTTATGTTGGATGTTATTTTATAATAGTTCCCATTGTTATCATCAAGAAGGTTGTTCACACTGGGTGTCCTCTGTTAACAGACGGTCCAGTTTCTTTTCTGATTGCTCTATTGTCGGCTATCTACATATGCTAACGGGCTGATGTTTTGGAAACAAAAAATGCTCCCTTGCCATGGCTGGTTAAAACGCCCTCTGTAATTTGTTTTAATGAAGAAAACATATGACACATAAAGGCTTGTGGAAGACAGACAGACATAGACAGAAACACAGACAGACAGACAGACATAGATAGACAGACAGACAGACAGACAGACAGACAGACATAGATAGATAGATAGATAGATAGATAGATAGATAGATAGATAGAAATTATTTGAAAATATGATGGAAATAATGGCACTGTGGAGATAACATGCTGAATATTATTATATATTTTTGTTATTATCGTTGTATTTGTTATTTATTTAAATATAATTTGTGGGGTGACCTCAATAGGGCTGTGCACAGAAAATACCCAGCCGATTTGACACAATTAGAATGTTTTTGCAAGGAAGAACAGTAAGTCAAGATATGCCACATTGATTTAACACCAAATGACTGAATGCCAAGAAAAAAAATCTTAATTAGTTTAGAGCTATGCAAACAGGTTATTTTACTTTTTTTTTTCTTGTGTTGCAAGTTGCTCTTTTTAAAGTAGGTGTAGAAACGATCTGGACATCATTTGTTTTGTTTTGTTTTCTTACATCACAAAAAGCTGCCAATTTAACAGGAGTGTGTAGACATTTTAATATCCACTCTGTGGTGTGAGACTGGCCCTATAGAGCTTCTGAACCAGCCCACCCAATTAACAAAGAATTGTATTATATATAAAAACATGACAAAATAATGAGAAGACTTTTAGAAATAAAAAAGAAAGCTTAAAAAAAAGCAACAAAGGTGGGCAATTTCTTAAAATGATTAAAACAGGAATAGCTGCATGTACAGTGAGATGTTTTGAGAGACACATTAATTACATGCTGAATTCCAATGAACTATGCAAAAATTTATTTCACAGTTCCAGATAAACTATATACTGCATTTAACCTTTAATAATGGGGTAGCTTTAGCTACATCTGTTTTGGCAATTTGTCCGTTAATACACACGTGGACAAAAAGGTTAGGATGCTACCATTAAAAAAAGAAAAGCCCATGATGGTCACTGAAATAACTTGAAACTGACAAAAGTAATAATAAATAAAAGTTTACTGAAAATTGACTAATGAATATCAAACATTGCTTTTGAATTGTGGTTCAAAAGAAGCATTTTTTTTTTTTTAAACCTAATGAAACTGGTCTGAACAAAAATGATGGTACACCTGTCGACAGGTATTTTGGCCCACTCCTCGTAAGCAAACTGCTCCAGCTGTCTTAGGTTTGAAGGACGCCTTCTCCAGACTGCATGTTTTTGCTCTTTCTACAGATATTCAATAGGATTTAGATCAGGGCTCATAGAAGGCCACTTCAGAATAGTCCAATGTTCTGTTCTGAGCCATTTTGGGGTGTTTTTAGCTGTGTGTTTTGGGTCATTATCCTGTGGAGGACCCATGACCTGCGACTGAGACCAAGCTTTCTCACACTGGGCGGCACATTTCACTCCAGAATGCCTTGATAGTCTTGAGATTTCATTGTACCCTGCATAGATTCAAGACATCCTATGCCAGATGCAGCAAAGCAGCCCCAGAACATAATCGAGCCTCCTTCATGTTTCACAGTGTTCTTTTTATTGAAATGCTTAATTTTTGCACCTGTGAACATAGAGCTGATGTGACTTGACAAAAAGCTCCAGTTTCGTCTCATCTGTCCAAAGGACATTCTCCCAGAAGCTTTGTGGCTTGTCAATATGCATTTTGCCAAATTCCAGTCTCGCTTTTTTATGATTTGCTTTCAACATTTGAGTCCTCCTCGGTCGTCTTTCATTAAGTCCACTTTGGCCCAAACAGTGATGGATGGTGCGGTCTGACGCTGATGTACCTTGACCTTGGAGTTCACCTCTAATCCCTTTGGAAGATGTTTGGGCTCTTTGGTTACCATACAGTTACCTACATTGTGTATGTGTGGGTAAAACTAAAAGTGATGTCCTTTGTTGTCGCTGCTTTAGAAACAAAGGGTATTTCTTATACAACATGCTTAACTGAGCTTAATTGAGAAATGCCTTACAATACTATACTCTAGGAATACAGCAACACTTTGCTTTTTCATTAGGCCCTGTCAAAATTTCTCCTTTTAGTCTCTAGATTTGGATAAATCAGATTTATGTTAAGGACATCTAGTTGAGTTTCAGACTTAATGCTAGTATCCTTTAATTACAAACAAATGAAAACATTTAAAGGAAGACAGATAGCTAAGATCAAACATGGTGGTTTCTGTCTATGCTAATTCCTTCTGTATACAAATACTGACTAGTAAGATGCCAATATAATTAATAGAATGCTGATGGAGCACATTCATTTGCATAGTGATGCATCAGATTACAATGTACTGTTACACACCCTTAGATGCAAGGATCTATAAAAGTACCTCCTGTTCTCCTGCATCCTGTTCAGCCTATCTGCCCAACCAACTGTTAACTCTCATGATATATTCTGAAGATATCTTGGCACACTTGACACGATTAACTCAAGGATTAATTGATTTGCTGGCTGTGTTCCTGCCTGTGGTACATTCCTCATTGTCATCATTCATCCTGCTAGAAGGCTGTTCTCTACTGAACTACAGAGGACATTCTGGGAAAGAGGTAGACTGCTGTAGAAGAGGCTCCCTTGTCCTTCTCACACACCTGGCTGAGTGTGGTTTCAAGGCCTTGCTCTCTAAACTCCATTTCTGTAAGCTTCTGGTGCAGTTTTTGGGGTTCTCATATCCCAAGGACAGCACAAGCACTCATCTGATTGTCCAAGAATTAACCGTCAGTGATTACACTCAAACACTATTTGAGGAATTGAACAGTGTGCATGCTAATATGTCTCTGCCGCTATTATTTTACTCATAGAGCAGTTGACTCCCTTTTCCTCACAGGTGATGCTGTAGTATGCTAGTAAAAAATCTCATCTCTCCTCACATTAACAAGGTTCTTCAAAGAAAGAGGAAACTCAGCAATCAAGCAGCCCTTAGGGGGGGCCTCATCTCATCTTTTCACATAGACATATAGAAAATCTATGTATTAGCTTTTACACGTCTGATAATCCGACTAGGACTAGAACTGTTAACATTCCCAGACACTAGTTTTGTAGTCTTTTTGGTCATTCTAAAACTCGATAATGTTCTGATCCTGATAGACTCTGATAAACTCAGCAATTGCTTAGAAAATAATTGGTTTAGAAAAAACATGTTCATTGTACACTTAGTAAGGGCTTTATGCCTCAGCAGCAGCGTGATAGAAATTTGGAAAGTGTTTTTTCTTTAGAAAACGCTCAAAATTTATCTGACATTCATAATGCTATTGGATTTTGCATTCCATTGTACCAGTTGCTGTGATCACAGTTCTCGCCTCTCTGTTGTTACCTTGTAACTTGCAGTGCATTTCTGCTTGTTAGGTGATCCGCAGGTGCCCTAGTTAATGGCAACTACATAGTTGTTCCACTCAACACAACAAAGTAGGTCTTGCTTCTTGCTGGACAGGACCACTCTCTGACCTCTGGCATGCGTGAAGTTAAAAGGTGACCGTCACTTGAGTTTGTTTCTGTGGAATGGCCCAGTGGGCAGTAAGTCTTTGATGCTCCTTAAGAGTGTGCACAGGTCCCATCGTGCACATATATTGTGCTCTGCCCTGAGCTGACTGTGTAATACCATTTGTTTATGATCTTATGCCTGTGATAACCTTGGTTTTGACCTAGAAATTCTTTCTGTTCTGTTTTGATAAACAAGTGCCGACACTCAACAACAGTTTTTTCTTCTGTAATTTAGATAATCGGTTTTATAATAAACTCGCCAGTAACACGTCAACCACCATGTCTGTTACTGCTGACGTCTTTTGTTTATCAAAAGATAAAACTGCATACTTCACTTTTCTTCTGTACAATTATTCCGTTAATCTCGTTAGATTTTGAAGAGATTTTCTATTCAGTCACTGTCTCTGTGTGTTTTGTTTGGCACTGTCTTCCCTGATATCAGCAGAGGTAGCAGCATCAGCATGACTCAGGCTTCTTCTCTGAGTGAACCCGCAAATTCTAACATACCACATTACTAACCCCAGTTTCACAAACACTTGTGCTCTGCTGTAACAATACGGTTATTCTCGAATCTAGCATTAGGAAGATTACGCCAGTTAAAATGAGTTTGTCTTACTTGTGTTTGCCATTCATTTCCAGTCCCACTACAGGGCAGATAAACATGGCGCAGTGCATGTCTTCATAGCAGTCACCCTTAGCATTCCTCCTCTCCCCTTCCCATGCTGGGTTATCAGTCAGATTCAACTCTTTCACATCCTTCATGTATATGAAAAACACAGAAAAAGAGAAACAAAAGAGAAAGATTAATTATATTTCTATTATTATTATAGATTATATTTCACTTCAAATCAAAACTGAATTTTTCAGAAAACTGGTTCTTTGAAAAACTACACAAGTCAAAGTTTTATTGGGTGTGTCTACTGTTTAACCCAAAGATGTAATTAACAAGATACGTAATTACTTCTAACCTCAAAAGTATTACAAGGTTATCATGTCTGGTAACACAGGCTTTAA
>JAUCMX010000001.1:21204370-21281870 GCA_033459395.1 Hemibagrus guttatus
ATAAATTAAACAATAAAGAACTGTTCGACATTACCAGATCATGTAAACTAAAAACCTTTGCCTTAAGTGACCTTCCCTGATGTCTATCCCTTGCCTCTTGTCTATACTAATATACACCAATCAGGCACAACATTATGACAAGTGAATTGAATAACACTGATTATCTCCTCATCATGGCACATGTTAGTGGGTGGGATATATTAGGCGGCAAGTGAACATTTTGTCATCAAAGCTGATGTGTTAGAAGCAGGAAAAATGGGCAAGTGGATTTGATCGAGTTTGACAAGGGCCAAATTGTGATGGCTAGAGACTGGATCAGATCTCCAAAACTGCAGCTCTTGTGGGGTGTTCCCGGGCTGCAGTGGTCAGTATCTATCAAAAGTGGTCTAAGGAAGGAACAGTGGTGAACCGGTGACAGGGTCATGGGCGGCCAAGACTCATTGATGCATGTGGGGAGTGACGGCTGACCCATGTGGTCTGATCCAATAGACGAGCTACTGTTGCTCAAATTGAAGTTAATGCTGGTTCTGATAGAAAGGTGTCAGAATACACAGTGAGTGACGGGTCAGGGTTGTTCTGGTCGGAAAAGGGGGACCAACACAACATTAGGCAGGTGGTCATAATGTTATGTCTGGTCAGCGTACTATAAGTGGTCTATACCAAAATTATGCTTAATTGGTACAGTGGGATGTGGTAGCTTAGTATTAAGGTTTTGGACAACTGATCAGAAGGTTGTGAGGTGAATCCCAGGGTCCATCAAGCTGCCACTGCTGGGCCCCTGAGCAAGGCCCTTAACCCTCAATTGCTCAGGTGTATAAAATGAGACAAAATGTAAGTCGTTCTGGATAAGGACGTCTGCCAAATGGCAGAAATGTAATGTAAAATGTGTAGGTCCCCCTGTGCCACCAAAACAACTCTGAGCATGGTATGAAATCCACAAGATCTCTGAAGGTGTGCTGTGGTATCTGACACAAAGAAATTATCGAGGGATACTTGAAGTCCTGTAAGTGGCCTTCATACATCAAAATTGTTTGTCCAGCACATCTCAATTGGATTGAGATCTGGTAAATTTTGGAGGCCATTCCTGAACAATTGTTATAGTATGTTAAGGTAGGTGATGTATTTCAAAGTGGCATATACATGAATGCAAAGAACCTCGCACACAGCATCATACTGCCTTATCAGCTTGCCTCCTTCCTCTACATTCAGGTGTTAAGTTTTCCCCAAAAATTTCCCTTTTTTACAGCAATAACTTCAAATAAATGCATTCTTATTTTAATCATGTTCCCCCAAATTCTCCATGTTATTCATACATGAATGCAATAAAAAATTATTTTTATTTTATTTTTATATCCATGTCTACTCGCTAGTCATTGACGGAACATGGATAGATATTTAGCCAACTAACATGAGCGAATGTTTCCAACTGAACATCTTTGCTTGTGCTGTAGTTGCTCGCTACGTTTGGCTAATTGTTAAACACCTAGGAGATAATCTAAATTCTATTTTAAATATTACAAATGGCACACTGTTGAACTTAAAGGAAAATGTATTTTTTTCAAAATTGTTTTTTTTATTATTATTATTATTATTATTATTATTATTATTATTATTATTACTGAAATGAACGCCTGGCTAGCCTAAATTCGAGCATTAGCCAGCCAGCTAACTTTACAGCGCACGCGTTAATGTTAGCTAACTAGCTCGTACCTTTTCCACCTTCTTTGGTCCTTTAACCAGTTCGTGTCTTTTAGGAATAGTTCCTCCGTCACATCCCATCTTTACTCACAAATCTGATCGTTTTATACACAAATTCAAAGAATTCCCAGAGCTAACAAATCTCAACCTAGCTAGTCTGAGTTAGCATATAAACAACCAAGGAAACCTCAAAAAAGACAATTCTTTTGGCTTGTTAAACTGTGTGTGCTTTTTGGGTAGCGCCCCCTGTAATCATTATACATGAACATTTACTCGTTTTGCTTATACTGAACACTAGATGGAGTTGAATTATCACTTTAAATAAGTTTTTTGGCTTATAGACGGTATATAAACATGTATGTTCATTCTATGACATCGGTGTCAAACTCATTTGGGGCAAATTACACTATAATAACACACAGGTGTAACTTGCTTGCATAAGTATTTCCCCCCCCTTGAACTTTCCCATATTTTGTAGAATTACAATCTGGATCTGAAATGAGCTTATTTGCAATAAATAATTGGGAACAATAATCAAATACAGTGGTGTGAAAAAGTGTTTGCCCCCTAAGCCTAATAACTGGTTGGTCCACCCTTAGCAGCAACAACTGCAATCAAGCGTTTTTCCATAACTTGCAATGAGTCTGTTACAGCGCTGTGGAGGAATTTTGGCCCACTCATCTTTGTGGAATTGTTGTAATTCAGCCACATTGGAGGGTTTTTGAGCATGAACCACCTTTTTAAGGTCATGCCACAGCATCTCAATGGGATTGAGGTCAGGACTTTGACTAGGCCACTCCAAAGTCTTCATTTTGTTTTTCTTCAGCCATTCAGAGGTGGACTTGCTGGTGTGTTTTGGATCATTGTCCTGCTGCAGAACTCAAGTTCGCTTCAGCTTGAGGTCACAAACCTACCAATCTATCAGTCTGGAAAAGGTTATAAAGCCATTTCTAAAGCTTTGGGACTACCGCGAACCACAGTGAGAGCCATTATCTACAAATTGCGAAAACATGGAACAGTGGAGAACCTTCCCAGGAGTGGCCAGCCAACCAAAATTACCCCAAGAGCACAGCGACGACTCATCCAGGAGGTCACAAAAGACCCCACAACAACATCCAAAGAGCTGCAGGCCTCACTTGCCTCAGTTAAGGTGAGTGTTCATGACTCCACCATAAGAAAGACACTGGGAAAAAAAATGGTTTGCATGGCAGAGTTCCAAGACGAAAACCACTGCTGAGCAAAAAGAACATAAAGGCTCGTCTCAGTTTTGCCAGAAAGCATCTTGATGATCCCCAAGACTTTTGGGAAAATACTCTGTGGACTGACGAGACAAAATTTGAACTTTTTGTAAGGTCTGTGTCCCATTACGTCTGGCGTAAACGTAACACCGCATTTCAGAAAAAGAACATTATACCAACAGTAAAATATGGTGGTGGTAGTGTGATGGTCTGGGGCTGTTTTGCTGCTTCAGGACCTGGAAGACTTGCTGTGATAAATGGAATCATGAATTCTGCTGTCTACCAAAAAATCCTGAAGGAGAATGTCCGGCCATCTGTTTGTGACCTCAAGCTGAAGCGAACTTGGGTTCTGCAGCAGGACAATGATCCAAAACACACCAGCAAGTCCACCTCTGAATGGCTGAAGAAAAACAAAATGAAGACTTTGGAGTGGCCTAGTCAAAGTCCTGACCTCAATCCAATTGAGATGCTGTGGCATGACCTTAAAAAGGTGGTTCATGCTCGAAAACCCTCCAATGTGGCTGAATTACAACAATTCTGCAAAGATGAGTGGGCCAAAATTACTCCACAGCGCTGTAACAGACTCATTGCAAGTTATGGAAAACGCTTGATTGCAGTTGTTGCTGCTAAGGGTGGACCAACCAGTTATTAGGCTTAGGGGGCAAACACTTTTTCACACAGGGCCATGTAGTTTTGGATTTTGTTTTCCCTTAATAATAAAAACCTTCATTTAAAAACTGCATGATGTGTTTACTTGTGTTATCTTTGACTAATATTTAAATGTGTTTGATTATCTGAAACATTAAAGTGTGACAAACATGAAAAAAAAATAAGAAATCAGGAATTCACACCACTGTATGTTACAGAAGTACACTAAATGAGGATGACATCAATGCAGTATTTAAGAAACAACATAAAAGATGTGATTGCATAAATATCTTTTGCTGCAAAACCCATTAAATGTTTAGGGAGCTGAGGAAGAGTTCATTTTATTTGCACAGCTGAGTTTATATTCCTGGCTTTCTTGCTCTGTTCTGCACCTGAGACAAGCTCTTTTATTCTTCTCATAAATCTTTCAATTCAATTACAGTTCACAAGATGATTTTAATTCATAACACAGATTCAAAATTCACTTGGTGGGCCTGATCCTAGGCCTCAGGCAGTGTGTTTGACAAGCCTGCTTGATCAAAATATGCGCACCAGCTGAAAAGCTGGGTCTATACTTGTGACATCAGTATAGTTGTAGTATGATATGTGTTTACTTGTTTCGGGTAACAATTTACCAAAACTGTATCTCTCTTTAGCTGTATCTTGTTACCTTTGTGAAAAAGCTATGCTAACCAACCTGCTATTAGCAACTGCTACATAGTTGTTCTGTGTGTTGCTATGTGCACACAAACTATTCAATTACGAAGTGCTAGGTGACTATTAACACAACTTGTGCATAAAAATCTACATATACAAGGTAAACCGGCAAGGTGGCTATGCCTCACAACTGTGTACACAGATTAGGCTCTACACTAAAAACAATGCTTTGTTTCGTACATTTTTTGCAGCACCACACACACATAAACACACACACACACAAAACCATGTCAGTGTTAACTCTGTAGTTTGAATGGTCCACCGCACCAAATAACATCTGGCAGGGGTGGTTTCTTCACACTGGTGGACCGCATAGACGAGCTGGCTACCGTTATTAATTATACACTTAACTCAGTATATCACATACATGGTAGATGTATCAGACATAATTGCAGAGAAGCCACTGAGTGTATCTTAGAAAGTACTAGAATGGGTATTGCATACTTCTGGGAACAGAATGTGCTTTATCTGAATGTGCCTTTGTCAAAAGGATTTCAATAAGGAACTTGAACAGGATTCTAGTTAGAATTTCTGTCATATTTTGGAACCATTCCTATAAGATGCGTAGCAATTGTCTTATAGGCCAAGACATAACATCATGGGAGAAGGTGCAGGGGGCAGCAGCAGACAGGGTATGCTCTCATCCTTTCAATCAGTCCAGCATCTTTTTAATCCATCAGCTTCAAAAGCATTACAGATTTTGCTTAAAAATGAGTGAAAGAAGGGCAAAGAATTACTTGCTTAATTTCATTTATGGCATTTGGCAGACGCCCTTATCCAGAGCGACGTACAAAAGTGCTTTGAAGTCTCTATCAATGAATACATCAACACTGGTTCACTAGGTCACAGATTTAGGGCCCCATCAGCCTAAAACTCTTTTGGGTAGGAATTATATCACTTTTTTTTTTTTTTTTTAGAACTAGCACATTAATAAAGTCTATGATTTGCCTTAGAACCAACACTGCTGTCTGACCCACTGTTACAGGCATAGAATCAACACCTTCTGACCAATCAGATTTGAGAATTCAACATCAGCATGGTATAACCAGCCATATGATCTATAATATATTACATGTCTTAACCAGAGCAGTAGATGTGCCTTCCCAGAATCACTGCAAGTCGATTTTTCTATAACTATCAACAATAGATATGAAAAGAAATGGTCAGTGACAGGTCACTGCTACGGTTCCTTGGGTGAGAGAGATAAAAGTTTTCTTGAGTGCTAATAAAAATCAATTTCCTGAGCCACACCCAGACAGTGATTGGTTTAACATTGACGTACACAGAGGACTTTATGGAAGAGGATGGCCAGATGATTGATGTGCATAAGTTTCATAATAAGGTTCAGGCCATTAAGTATTAATGATACAGTTTCCTGAATATCTATGGTGGTTCAAGTAATGTATGTAATGGGAATTATTTGATTAGACAAAAGTATGATGGCTGTAAATGTTTTGCTCATTAGATCATGTGGCATGCTGTTAGGTTTATCTTCATAATACTTTGAGTGTCTTGGCAATACTGCATTGTTGATCTGTAGAACTTGGATGTTTTCTCACTCCAGAATTAAAGATATTTGGATGTTTATTTTATTCCTTGAGAGAAATAAAAAACCACAGGGTCCTTTTCATGCTATCAGAATCAACTTGAACTGGCCTCTGAACCTGGGGCTGTCATTTGCTGTAGTCAGTGTGGCTGATAGGGCAGTAAGACAAATGTGTTTAGCATGTCAGTTCAAACAGGCATCTCACAGCGTCTACAGCAGGGGCTCCTCCTCACCAAAACAGTCTCTGGCCACTTAAAGGCAGCCAAAATTCTAGAAACCTAAGGAATGCAACTTTTCTTCTTTCTGCTTTTGCTGCTCCAAAGCAGGATACAAAGCATACTAGGGACACTTTGGCATGGTGATATGGTTTAGAGATCACACAGCACATTCGAGGTTAAAATAATGATAGGTCGACTGAGGAAGGGAAGGCACGTCTTGATTAAATTTCAAAAGGTAGTCCATCACTATATGCACAATGGGAAAAGAATGTGAGATCAGAAATGGGAGGCTTTTTTTTGCACCTTGTTTATCAGCTGTAGTGGTAAATCTCTTCACTTCAAATGTTTCTAGACAAGTCATTACAAATTAGATAAAGGTCAACACTGCAGTGACTAAAGCTCACTAAAATGACTTCCTCTGGAAAGCAGACCAACACCATTAGTGCTCTATGGGTCAATTATTATTAAGTTTTTTTTTTTTTTTTGTTTTTTTAAAGTATTCTTATAATAATCTTAACCATGACCATATAAATTATTCCCCGTAATAATATAGCTAAGGATATTGTTTCCTGGTATGGTGTAATACCTGATTCTCAAAATAAATAAATAAATAAATAAAGCCCATATTTTGAAAATAATGTTTTATTAATTAATTAATAAATTATAAAATTGCTGTAAAGGTCACAATGTCACAGGCTACAGATGAAACATGATCACCCAAAAGCTTTACACCCCAGTGCAGTCTGTGAAATGTATTCTCTTTATTCTAGGGCTCTAACACAGTGTTACTATTTGTATAACTGTTTCTGTATTTCTCCAAATATCCACATCTGTATTCAGTCTTAAACATAAAGTGTGCCTGATCAAAAGATGTGAACACTGGAAAACTTAGATGGAGATGTACCAGGCAGTGCTGTCAACATGCTCTATGAATACTGTCTCAATCTAAGCTACATCTCTCCAATTCATAGCTTGTCTCAACTAGTGCTTTTTTTTTTATTTTATTTGTGCCTGCCTACAATATGTTCTAACATATTAGGTAGGTTTCATTCCCCAAATTATAGAGAGTCTACTATAGTTAAAGCACAGTGCATGTTAATGAACATGATCTTAAACTTCATATCTGTGCGCTTGTTCATGCCCTCATGGGTGTTGCACCCCATGGGATCCCATTACCATTATACAACCCTCATTTTAAACTTGCTGGCAGGCTTTAAACAAACAAATAAACAAAGTAATGCACCTTTTATTTGCATCTGTATTTGTATCTGTTCCCTGTTCAGACTCAATAATGAATTTGTATAATGTATAATTTACACATTTGGTGACATCTTGGTGACATTTTTTTCTTTTTATTTCTGTTTAAACACCATCCATATAAATATGTTAGAAAACCACCCACAGTTTACTATCACACATGATCATGCTCAGTGATAATGCACTTTGTCCTATTTGCCTTGATTACGCCTCATTCCTGGGCTCCACCTGACATCACTTTTTGGTAACAGAACTCCCGAAGATGTTTTCCACTGCTCGAGAGTAATTGGCAGCATTCATGGGCCTAACGAGGGAAGCCTGAAGCCCGAGAGACAGGGGGAAAACCCAAACCTCCACATGTGCACGAGTGGAACAAACCCAACACACCCCCCTTCTAGTTGCTGGCTGCTTGGGCCTGGTCGATTCTCGTTATGCTGAAGGAGGAGTACAACGTTCATGACAGCTCTCTGGCTGTGGCAGGAGTTACCCACCGAGTTGGGGACATACCTGTGGCTAGTGTCTGTGTGTGTGTGCGTGTTTCTGTAAGCTGCATGGTCATGCACACAAGCACTGCCACACAGTAGCCCATGCCAGACCTCGTCTTTTAGAGCTCTAATAAATAACATACCTCTGCTGCCTCCGGGTGCATGCTGTTGCATATCAATGAGTTCCAGCTCTGTGCTTTTCCACATTTAGATGTGTGGGGGCTCCCGGTGGTGCAACGTTAAAGAGTTCACCATATTGGAAGAAGATCATGACTTCAAATCCAGAAGATACTACAGCCATCGATGGCCAGAATAGAGCAAAATTTGGGCCCAAATGGTGCCTGGGGGGAAAAGGGATGGAACACTCTCTCCTCTGTCAATCAGAGTGATACCAACCAATTTTTGGGCATGTTGAGCTTATGGATGTGGAAGAAGACAGGTAATGCTTTCCTTCAAGTGTTTTCATCTGATGGGGCCGTAATTTGAAAACATGCAGCGACTGGCTTGTTAGGTCTCAAAGGAAGAACTCACTAGATTTCCTGGTGAGTAGCTGTCATGTGATAGGACAGAGCTAGTTTAGTGGGAGGGAAATGGCAATTAAACAAACTGGGAGAAAATGGGGGTAAAAGTAAAAAATAAGTGCTTGTGATTTTGACTGGAGCTCAAATGATTGTGTTATAAAGTGCCACTGGTGATGCTAGGATCAGCGAATATCAGCTGGACATTTAGCTAAAGCAGCATCCCAGTAAAAATAATATTTGACCACCTACTGGGGAAAAAACCAAAAAACCCACTGAACTCTGAATTCCTTTATGGAAATCCGGGATGGTCTCTTCAACTCTGAGTTCAGCAAATGATGTCCTAGCAAATTGCTCACAGCATGATCAGTAACCCCCCCATACATTTAAATGCGTTGTGCTGTTAATTTCAAAAAATTTGCTCTCGATTAATCAACCAACAGACATATTAGCTTGTTGAACCTATGACACTGACTATACAGGTTGCTGTTTTGAGAACGCAAATATGCATCAATAACTGGTTGTTGCTAATAAAACACAAACATTAGGGGGATCTATGTTGCTTCTACCCTTTGTAGCTCGAACACACGGAATTCAAGGTAATGTAAATGCTGCATCTCTGAGGTCTCTGGAAAACACACACACACACACACCAATGCTCTTTTTTGTTTACTCTGTGCAGATGAAAAACCCAAAACTCTGTTTCTCTAATTTTCATTTCAATTTTTCCCGAGAACTTCTGAATTGCTGCTTTTTCGGAGTTATTCTCTCTTTTTTTTTTTTTTTTTTCTCTTTCCCCTGCAGCACATGTTTCTCATAAAGGCCTGAGCGTCTGGCCTTGCATAAATGTTTTTGGTGCGTTCCTTTTGGGACCAGCTCAGTCTTTACTGCATGGGCTAATCAGCTGTAAATTCTGTTTTAAGAAGGAAAGGAGGGGGGGGGGAAGGAGTTAAGCCACCAAGGGGCCCCTTGCACAACACTCTCAGAAAAGAGGATAAGAAAGGGAGGGGGCAAAAGAAAGAGAAAAAAAGGGGAAGGAGAAAAAAAAAGGGCTGAGGTTTGACAAATGATCTAATAAAGGGGGGAGAAGGATTACAGGCCCGGGGGCCCGTTGAGAAAAGGAAGTGGTGTGGTAAATATTTTTAAAAGCTGTCAATAAATTTGCAATGTTAAGTCGAGAGTACACTCCATAGAGGAGGGCATCAGTGAGAGTATTTTTCAGTGAATATAACAGCAATCGAACAAAATAAAGAAATTTGATACTTTGATAGCGATCATTCTGAAAGCTGCATTTCTGTATCTCTTTAATGATCAATATAGCTTTTCACATAAAATATAGTTTTAGAGGAATAGTATGAACTTTTCTTATGAAAGGTGGGAACATATATCTTGCATATTTTGACACTTTATTCTGGATGTGATAACTTCTACCTGGTGGTTCTAAAATAGATACACAGAATCAACTAGAAAAAGGAATTAATAAAGGAGGTTTAATATTTAATCTTGTCATCAAGTGTCATCGCACATAGTAACATTAATTCAAGCTTTTCAGGTATGGATGCTGAAAAACATAGCTGTATAATGTAAGAAATAGCAATCAGAAGCAAAAAAGTAGTTCTTTTCTGTCACTTAATAGATTTCAGGTAAAATAATGCAAGGCTTAAACTGTATTGAGCATGATTATGCTGTTTTCAATGTTATTTATGCTTCTTTTTATCCCAGTCTCAATGCTATGTCTGTTATTTATTAGGTTGTTATTTATTAGGAAATCACAGTGGACCGAAAGAGGCTTGTTTATACTGGTTTATTTATTATCCTCCTCATTCGGGTATATTCAGTATGTCTCATGTCTCTCCAGTCCAGTTCATCACACGTCACCTACGGAGCTATCATTACAGTATCTGCTCCACATGCCTTTAAATTAAATCCACAACGAGTTCCAGTCCACACCCTGACCGCTGGCTGCTTTCTCCCACATGGGGCCTTGCTCTATAAAAGTCACCTGTGCTCACTTTCCCAGCACATTCATCCCAGCTTGTTAGTCATCAGTCTATTAAATCTAATTTAAGCAGTTCACCTGTGCTAGCCAGAGGGCGGTTGTTTCCCGGAGACAACTTGGGTTGACTGATGTGTTGATGAAATAGGAAGGATAGCTAAGGGTCAGGCCTGTAGACGCTTGCTCTGACACCCAGAGAATGGAGTGCTTCATTAGTAAAGATAAGGTCGAAAAGAGCCTAAATGATAGAGAGGTTTTAATTTTCTGTCTTTCTCATCATCCATCTGGCTTCTGTTGCTGTAATGGGAATAACAAATATAGTCAAATATATCTAGTCTTTCCTATTAGAAGAATACAATAAAAAAATAAGGTTGTTGTTGTTGTTGTTGTTGTTGTTGTTGTTGTTGTTGTTGTTCTTCTTCTTCTTCTTCTTCTTCTTCTTCTTCTTCTTCTTCTTCTTCTTCTTCTTCTTCTTCTTCTTCTTCTTCTTCTTCTTCTTCTTCTTCTTCTTCTTCTTCTTCTTCTTCTTCTTCTTCTTCTTCTTCTTCTTCTTCTTCTTCTTCTTCTTCTTCTTCTTCTTCTTCTTCTTCTTCTTCTTCTTCTTCTTCTTCTTCTTCTTCTTCTTCTTCTTCTTCTTCTTCTTCTTCTTCTTCTTCTTCTTCTTCTTCTTCTTCTTCTTCTTCTTCTTCCTCCTCTCCCCTGTTTGGTGTCACAACAGTAGATCATCTTTTTGGAAAAAATTTTTTAAAAATAATATAACCATTTCTTGTCATTTCCTTACTAATAAGGAGTAAAGTCTTGATCTATTGTAAACATTTATTTCCATAAGTAAGCAAAATTATTTGCCTATAAATAAGACATTTTTAAACTTGATAAAAATCCCTTCTGAAAAAAAATAAATTGTGTCTGAGTTATGGTAATAGTTCATGGTAATGGTCTATGACAGGAATTAGTACATAAATTGGATTATATTCAAGGCATAAGATTTATTTTGTCTGTTATTTGTTTCCTTTCTTTTTTGTCTAACTATTGTTTCTAAGAACTGAACTTTTATTACCACTGATTTTTTTTAATGAGTTTTATTTGCTAATAGATAAATGATCCATTCAAATTCATTTAGCTTATTAAAAATATTGCTCTGTATATAAATTATGCCCTAGTTCCAGACACTTCCTTCAACCCAAAATCTGAATGAAAGCAAAAGCCTTTAATACTGCATTGGGCGTTAACCCAGACACATATTTTTGACCAGAGAAGGAAAATAAAATTCAGCAGTAAATTACATTTCAAGACTTCACTGGAAAACAGACATGTTAATTCCCATCTATTCTCTCCTTAATGATAGCCCATGCATTTTAATCAAACTGTCCAAAATGATATATGACATTAAAGAACTAAATAAAGAACCTAATTATTACGAGGGATCTAAATGCTACGATTATTTTGAATCCTAAAATGTATTAGGGGTATCATCTTTTGTGATTATTATCTAAATAAGTCCTGTTTTATGGATGTAATAAATGAGGATATGAAGCTAGTGGGTGCAAGTGTTGAGGATGCAGAAGACAGGGATAGGTAGAGAGAGATGATTTGTTGTGGTGACCCTGAAGGGAAAAGCCGAAAGAAGGAGAAGAAGAAGAAGAAGAAGACGATCTGAATAAGTCCTGTTTTGAAGATATTTCCTGATATTTCATGTAATGAGTATTGATCTGTGAATTATCAATGTATCGCTAACAGAGCACCATCTCTTTCTTTCATGGAGAGCTCTCTCTTAAACACACACACGCGCACACACACACACACAACACACACCTTCCCCAAGGAGATCTGAACAGCCAAGGATGTGGGCTGTTTCCTCACATTAAGCAAGAGGTTGAGGACATTCTTGCTCAGTGAGGCGTTGCTTCAGTCCCCTTCTTCTCTGTATGTGTTAAGCACTGGGAATAACGTCACACCTAATCCACTGAATGAATGTGCCTGTGCCTCCCAGCTGCCTCGGAGCTTCGGATACTGTTTCATTAACTCGGAAAAGTGCTACGGCTGGCCTAGCAGTAGCGGTGGAATAGTGGAGGTGGGATTTCTTTACTGACTCGCTCCGAAATCCTGCTGACATGCTGAGCTCATCATGAAAAACTTCATAGAGAGATTTCAAAATGTTGCAAATGTATTCATCATCACCGTGCTCCTGGGTGACATCGAGATGAATGGCATCTTTGCTATGTTGAGCTTTTCAGTGACTTCATTATAATTGTTTCTCCATCTTTATATCTCTGCCCATCCTTCTTCTTCTTCTTCTTCTTCTTCTTCTTCTTCTTTAGCAGTACTCTACCATGGATGCAGTGTTCATTTACTTCACCACCAGTCACCATAACTAACAGGAGAAATACTTGCAATGCATCCTAAGTAAATACATTACTTAAGCAAGCACTCACCATGCCCAACACCTCTCTAAATCAAGTCAATGCCAGTTTCAATTACTGTCAGCATGCACAGCGCTGCACTGGGGGGAAGCCAGTGAGTCTGGAGTTTCATAACCACAATCAAGCTGTAGAACCTACCAATTTTTTGACTGTAAAAACTTTGAAACTTCATTTGTAGAAATCCTGCCAAAATCGTTTTGCGCATCCTGACAAAAACTTGTAAAAAGCGTTATTTACAATCATTGCTGATAATCCATTATTCCTGGAAAGTTCTTGCATGCTATTCATTCCCCTTTCTTTCTGTCTTACTCTTTCTCCCACTTAAGTGCAAACTGCATTTGTGCTTCGTTTTTTTTGGCAGTTCTCTCAGGTTTGTGGTTTTATGCGTATGCAGATGCTCAGGGCATCAAGGCTGTAAAGCTCTTTCAGTCTCACTCCATACAGTTGAAGAGGTGGGAGTCTGAGTCAGTGTGCTTCTTAAAGTGATGAGCTCTCCCTCAAAAAAATTTCTGGGTTTCCCTCCAGTCTGTCAACATTGTTTTTCCACTCAGCCTACCTGCCACGTGTGTGTGCTGGCACAATTGTAGCCCTTTATGAAGGCTAAATTTCCTGGAGATGGTGATGATTTTTTTCATAACAAAAAAATGCTTACATACAAGCAGACAACATGCCACACAAGAGACAAAAAGAGACTGAATTTAGCAACTTCTGCTGCTAGGATATGAGTTTTCTTTTTATTCCATCTTCGTCCTCAGTGACCTTAAGCTGTTGTCTGCTGTCCCCAGTCTCTGAATTTCTGCTGCCTGCTGGTCTGAATCCTCTCCTGTATTTGTAGATTAATCGCCCTGCATGCTATTCAAAAACAAATAACAGCAACTTCCCCTGGAATCTAAGTCAAAACAATCTTAGGCCGAGCATGTCCACAACACCCCGGCCAAATCAGCACCAGATGTCTCCTGAACCGTTCCTCTTCTCTCCTCTCACCTCCCCCTTTTTTTTGTCTCTCTTTCTCTTTCCTGTCTGGAATTCCACATTCCATGTGGATGGGGATATGTGAAGATGGTGGTGGTTTGGGCACCCTGCAGAACTTTATTATTGATGATGTATTCTGTGGGATTTTCGGACAAGTCCTTATATGTTGAGTTTTATCAGTACTGAAAAATGAGCATCATTATATTTTAAACACTGTTATGCCCAGTTTCCCGTGGAATTGACCAGGGAAGAGATGCACTGAAAAGATTGCCTTTCCACTGTCAAGCCTGGCTCTCCTCCCGCTGCATGACAAGTGTGAACCTTTCTTGAAGTCTTAGCACTCCTCTAAACATCTTCAGTGAGGAGTGAGAGTGTCCGCTTTGGCCAAAGAGACAGCAAATCGGCCACTGCAGCCCACCCAAAAGTCGTCCAGCACCCTACCTGTCGACACACTCCATTCACACCGTTCTCTCAACCAGGGAGAGAAGACTAATTTACTTTTCTACTTGAGTGCAGTAAGAAAACTGCTGCCCTGCAGTGACTAAACAAAGCAGCCACTCGAGAGATGATAGCAGCTCTTCGGGAAGCTACTCTATCCTCAACCAGCCTAGAAGTTTAAAGATATCTAATGAGAACGTACACACACATACTGTCAGTCAAGGTGATAATGAAAAAAAGGTTCCCAGTATTGTCTTTAAGGCTCAAGAGTGACTCAAAGCTTCACTATGAGTCCACAGAGAGCTTCATCATCAAGTCTGAGAGGGATGGATGGATATAGATTTATAGCTTTTTTTCCACTGTTACATCCAAAGAGTAACCAGGGGTAAGCAGGGGTTGATGGGGCAATAAGGCATTATGCGACCATCATTTAATTAAATATGAAAAACAACACAATTGGCTACTTTTAAGATTCAAGACATTATTTATTACTGTTATTACTTTATACTTAAACTAAAAAATATATTATTAACTAGATCTTTATAACAATCAATCGCCTCAGCATATTCTAAAATAAATTCATTGCCCTGAAAGCATTTCTAATAAATATGCCACAGCATTGTATTATGTTCCTCCAGTTTGATTTTTTTCTTTCTACTTCAAATCAGAGTGTAGAGATTGTAAACGTCCAGTCCAGTGGGGGCTGATGGGGGACAATTGTGGGAAGGAAAAACTCTCATTGCCAGGGATCAGCTTGTGTAAACATTCAGGTTAATGAAGCTCACCGCCCCTAATCCCCTCTTCCCCACTCACCTCCCCCCTTGTCTAGCTTAATCCAACTGCACAACCCCAACCTGTCAATCAAGAAGCCCTAGGGTCCGTGTGTGTGTGTGTGTGTGTGTGTGTGTGTGGCTGTGGCTGTTTGTGCTCATGCGAGCTTTAGGGAGTTGTATCAAGGGTGAATTCTGAGCCCAAGTTCTGCTCAGATCCAGATGAGGGCTAAGAAGTGCATGCTTGTGAGTAAGTACACAATTCTAATCAACTCCACATTATGGTGGATCCAATAGAGATATTTCAGCAGCCCCACAAATGCTTACATCATGACCTGCTGTTCTGACCACCAGAAAAGGGGCATTTATTTATGGGGTAGTAAAGAAGCATAAGGAAATTATAGTAGTGTGGAATATTTCCGTGCCACACAAGAGGACAATACTGAGTGATGTCTATAAAAATGAATGACTGTGGGATTGTTTTTAAAGATTGGGCATTCAATTCATGGTAGGACTATAATTATTATTATCTGCTTTTGTTTAATTGCCATTATTCAGTTCAGCTCTGCAGTATCAAGGTGCCTTGGTGAGGAAAACAGAAGAGCAAAAAGAACTAGGAAAAAAGAAAAATAAATGAAAAATAAATGAATATTTCTAAAATACCATATATTTGGTTGAAGGAAGTGATTTGCTATACTATCACCACTTTCACCAAATTGGGTGGCAGTTTATATCAAACTGGATATAAACAGATTTATTCATAAATTGATCATATTATCATTTACACTAGAAAATAAATCTTCTGTAATTTGTGGGAAAAAGACGAAAAAAAAAAAAAATTATCCTACTCCTGAGTGTGTGTGTAAAATTATGCATAAAAAGACTAACTAATGTACATCTTAATTGATACAGTATATAATATAATTTGTATGGATGACTACACTATCATCTACAGATTATACTGTTAGAGGTTAAATTACTTACTTTTATTAGATGTACAGTATTTAGCCGACGCCCTTATCCAGAGCGACTTACAGAAGTGCTCTGTAATCAAAAACACATCCTGATTTTCATTCACTAATTCAGAGATTATCATTGAGATAATGTCTGTTTTACCCATCATAGTCATAAAGTCATTCATTAAAGAATATGAAAAGAATATGGCCAAGATATTGCAACAAATAAATCTAGATATTCAGTTTTGAATAGAAATGCCATCATATAAACAGAGGATGGATCAGCTTGTCCGCGCATAACCATAAGCTGTAAACAAATGTGTCAGCTGATGGAATATTTAGTGCATGTCACACTTATGAGAGAACACTTTAAAGATGATGTTCAAAGACTGGAGTAATTTGAATAAAATCTGGTTTATAAAATGTAGATCTTTTTTTCTCCATTTTAAACCCCACTTAATTGACCCTTTTCTGTAATTTGTGTCTAGATTTTGACCTTTTTAGATACTGGCATAGAAGGCTGGCATAGAAGTGAATCAAAATAACTGCCACTTCTGCCTTTTCCTTTCACCACTAAGTTGTCATTTCATGTTTCCAGCCCTCTCTGAGCTTTACCTGTATATGGAATTTTGAGGGTGAGACTAAAATGAGCTGTTTCAGGGAACACACTGCTTGTCAAACGAGAAATAACACAGTGTCCTCTGTCCTAAAGACTGGTGGAAAACTTTTAAAGGACCAGCAGCTTACTGATGAAATGCACTGGCACTGGAGACTCCTTCCATTAAAGTTAACCATCCCATTACAAAAAGGTTCACTACATCATTGATTATATATTTTCTTAATGACAAACAAATTGTTTAATTTAAGTCTAAGTGCATGGTGACTTACTAGGGTGTTCCCCTGCATAATGCCCTGAGTCACCTAGGATAGGCTCCAGGGCCCCCATGACCCTGTGCAGAATAAGCAGTTAAGAAAATGGACGGATGGACGGATGGATGGACGGACGGATGGATGGATGGACAGATGGATGGACGGATAGTATAGAACACCCAATTTCTAAGAATTAGCTGAAATCTCTTTAAATAGCACAGACTAGTGTCACAGCTGTGTTATCGTAGAAAATGAATCAACACCTTCCAATCAATAATTTCACTGCACTCTGGCATAATTGACATTACTGAACTTTTATAAACAGGCTCACCCTGTTCTTTTTCTCTACACCTAATGTGGCAGTAGATCAGAAACAAACATGTAACATCTGCACCATCACTGGCATGACTAATATCTTGAGTATTATAATACCGCCCTTGCCTGTTTGTTCTCACACTTCTCCCTTTTCTTGTCATCTTTGTGTTCCTTCTCTTTCTTTCTTACTCACTCTGTCCACTTGGGGAGAGGAAGTAAGGAGTGTTTTATTATGGCATAGTTATTGTGATGAAGTTGATTTATGAGCAGGCCTTCTCTCTTTTCACTCTTTTCCCCGTTCTCATAAATCAGGCAAGTGTAAAGCACTTGGCGCTCTGCCACTCATGCCAAAGAGACACCTTAGGGGATGAGAGGAAGCCAACACACCCCAAGAACTTCCCAATTTCATATTGGAACATTTTATCATCTGTTCATTCACCATCAACAAAAGTTGTTACATGTAGTTGCAGTTTTTTTTTCTTTGTATGTCTTCCTAGACCCTGCGTCTTTAATACAGAAAATCTGTTACTGTTTACCACCTCCATATATCACTAGCAGTTCTTGCTAAGACCTCGGAGGCCAATAAGAGCAAGAGGCTGTCTGACTTTGAACATAGTTAGACCCATATAACATGGCAAGATGAGAACACTGAGATTTTCTGTATATTTATGTATATGTGGGTATGTCATGAATGACTTAAGAAAAGAAGAAGAAGCTTAAGGAGAAGAAAGAGAGGAAATTATAGCCCTCAGACGTCAAGAGGTTCAGCCAGCAAAATATAATCAAGTGAGACGGGCTTTTCCGTCAAACCTGCTGCCCAGATCGTGACGTGCTACACCTCTGCCACAACCACATCCAGAGCCACGGGTGTATACAAGTGCCTCAAAGCAGATCTGTACACCATCAAGCCACATGAGAGATGATGACATGCTCTGTCTGGGCTTCAGCTTGCTGGGCCTCTACAACTGAGTCTTTATGGTGGGCCTCAGCAGTTATTATTTCTATTAACAGGCATTTTATTTTCATCCCTGATGCCAGCGCTCATTCGCACAGCTGGTTTTGCTCAGACGCCGCATGTTTGCTTAAGAGGTCCTTTGGAAAATGCCGACTGATATTTTCCCTTCAGTGCCCCCTTTTCCTCTCATCTTCTCTCTTTTCTCCTTTCCCTTCTTCCCCTTAGTCTATAATGTTTGTTTAAGAATAACTGATGCCATTTATTATTTACCTCTCAATAATGTTGGCTTTTTCTGTACTACTGCAGCTTGATGTGTAGGTTTACTGCCCGTACTATTTGTTTATGGGCAACAGAAGCTACCAGTTAATGCATTAATTCAAAGAGCAGTTTAAATTAGAAATACAGCACTGTGGAAATAGAAAATGTGGCTATATGAAAGTCCTGGCATTTTTTCCCACATGCCTGTCTGTAGATGTTGATCAGGTTAGTAACAAATAGATTTATATTCTCAAAACACACAGTACACAGTGGAAAATGGAAAATTAGTGCTTAAAGTGCAGAGTTGGAGTCTTGTGGTCTTGGTCTTGTGACCACATGAACGTGGCCTTGGTCTGGTCCCGATTACTGAGAGTCTCATCCATTGCCGCAGCCTAACAACACCAAACACTTGGCTTAGCGGAATCATTAATAATCCATGAATATTTGAATGATGCACCATTACCCAGTATTAATTAGCTCTTTTGCTAATTAAATAAGATAAGCAAATTCCCAGAATCTGGAATTTTTATTATTTCATAAAACTGAGCCTCCAGGCTTAGATTTTCATATAATTATATAGCATGGCTTCATGTTATGACAAAACTGTAACATTTCGATTAAGGCAAGTAATAAATTCAATTCAAAGACAAAGCAATAAACAAAGACACTAGACAAAAGACAGACACTAAGTGCATAGATACTTAATAGAAAGAAATATTCGCCAATGAACAGTAACTATAGGGTCATAGGGAAGAGGTAGATCTTCAGAGTTACAATCTATATTTTAAGCAATTAAGCAATATGAGGTCATGAATACATTAAAACCACCTGACCAATATTGTGTAGATCCCCTTGTGCCTCCAAAACAGCTTTGACCTGTCGAGCCATAGACTCCACAAGACCTCTGAAGGTGTACTGTGATATCTGGCACCAAGACATTAGCAGAAGATCCATTAAGTTCTGTAAGTTGAGAGGTGGGGCCTCCATGAATTGGATTCTTTTTTGTCCAGCACATCCCACAGACACTTGATTGTATTGCAATGTAGGGGATTTAACCACCTTAAACTCTTTGTTGTGTTCCTTAAACCATTCCTAAACAATTTTTGCAGTGTGGCAGGTTGCATTATCCTGCTGAAAGAGTCTACTGCCATTAGGGAATACGATTGTCATGAAGGGGTGTACTTGGACTGCAACAGTGTTTAGATAGATGCTATGCGTCGAAGTAACATGAGAGGACCCAAGGTTTCCCAGCAGAACATTGCACAAAGCATCACATATAGATAGATAGATAGATAGATAGATAGATAGATAGATAGATAGATAGATAGATAGATAGATAGATAGATAGATAGATAGATAGATAGATAGATAGATAGATAGATTTTATATTTTATAAACCTGCTCAAAGATGTATCCTACAGGTTTAGCTTGTGGTAGCTAACTTATCTAATGTTAGCAGTAAAATGTTTGTGGAAAGTAAATCTCTAACATGAATCAATATAACACACAAAATATACAATAAAAGACCATAAATTAGCAATTTCATCAAAACAAATACACATAGTACAATAAGTAGACACTACAATATACAAAATATGATAGAAGTAAGTAGAAACAAAAAAAATATGCAATAACTTTAGTAATCATGTCAGGTCAGCTTAACAAGTGACACTACTCATATATGGATTTAAAAACATGAGTAAAGGTCCATATATCAGCTCAAATCTTGCCTTCTGTGGTCAAAGGAAAGTAAAAAAAAATAGCTATATGTTATCATTCTAGTGAAATATCAATAAATATCAAATATCAATAAATATCAAATATCAATAAATTGAATAATTATTTTCCACCATAAGATTCTTTCACATGTGTGATTTTTGTGTGATTGGGTGTGTGATTTTTTTATTAGTTACACTGGTTTTATTTATTAAGTTTTATTTCTTATTTATTTTATTTTAATTTATTGATTTATTACAGCTTTTAACCTATTTGGTCACATATATTCAGTGTATATTCATTAACTCAAAAACATGTCAGCTGATAAATAATGTCAACTTGGATCTAATTGTAATTCTGTTGATGGAAAGCTTAGGAACAAAATAGCCAGAATATCACTATATACATTTAAATAAGGAGTCTAATGTTTTAATACTTCATTAAAAAATGTATTGACAATATACATGGATTTTCTTCCTGTGGCTACAAAGATTAAGAAATAAATTAATTCATTCATTAATTAACTTAATTTAATAAAAACCTTTAATTAAATACAATTAATTAAATATAAGTAAAAAGTTACTTGATTTAATACATTTTAACTTTATTTAAATAAACATTAATGACAATTAAATTTCATTAAATAAAACTCTAATGCTCATTGTTATTTAACGATAACCATACAAAATAAAGCCGATGTGCCAAATACACTTTTCCCCAATTTATCTTTCTACATCTTGGTTGAGGGATGTCATAGCTTTCAGAAAATGTTTACAGTCATTACTTTAATATTGAAAATATACACATTTATGTTGCATGTTCAATGTATATTTTGTTCTGATTTATTTTTATCCCCTATTTCCTTTCTATAATTTAGTTCTGTTTCAGCAATGCCCACCTATAAAGAGTAAGAAAGAGAAGCTGAAAGAAAGAGAAAGAGAAAGAGAGAGTAAGGGAGAGAATCGATGATGGATCATGTTTCTTAGCCTCAGATCAGATTAGTAGACTCTTTAAAGAGCAAAGGGTGAGAGTGAAGAGCAAGATCTGAGGAGGTGCAGACACATTTGACCTCTGTATCTGTATGTCTTCTCCCTACCTCGCTCCCTCCCTCCCTCCCTTCCTCCCTCCCTCCCTCCCGCGCTCGCTCCCCTTCTCTCAATCTCTCTCTCGCTCTCTCTTTTTCTTTCTTTACCTTTTCTTAGAAACACACACTCACACTCACAGCTCACTTCCTTTCAAATGCCTTCCTTTGTAGACTTTCTCATATTATCACATTTAAAATCAGAATTCCATTTATGCTCCACTAAAAAAAGAAAGTATGAATCTTGAAGTGAGGCGTGCAGACAGGACTGGGCCAGAGCTTCAGAACATTATGTCTCCCTGTTGCCCTATCAGTCCAGACTGAGTCACTCTCCCAAATTTCCTTTCTGCTCTCCTCACTTGCTCCCCCTCTTTAATGTTCTCCACAACGTTGCTCCCATAACCAACAAATCCAGAACAAAGCTAGGAAAGAATAAGCAGGGAGTGTGTATTTAGGGTAGTGATTGTGTAAAAGTGTTTAAATTAACTGCTGACTGAACAAATGCTATGCCATGAGATCGATTAGAATGTCACTTTTTTTTTTTTTGTCGCCTCATCCTGTTTTGAAGAACACAACTACATTAGTAAACCAGGAGCTATGATGCTGCTCTTACACCAGTTATTTAAGGCGTTAACATTGTATAAGATACATAACCAAATCATAATGTTGTTGCCAAATTGCCACGTTCTTAATGCTTATCTATTACCATATAACAGTAAGTTAAAGAGCATGGTCATATCATACATTGTAATACTATTTTTAATTTCTTGGAAGGAGAAACTGTGTCTTTCTCTGGGACTTTAAAGCCCGAGGATCAAATCCAATGGTGTAATTATTAATACAGCTAATTAATTCTACACTTAGATCTATAGTCTAACCCCATCTTGACTCCTGTAACCCAACAATGAATAGATAGATAGATAGATAGATAGATAGATAGATAGATAGATAGATAGATAGATAGATAGATAGATAGATAGATAGATAGATAGATAGATAGATAGATAGATAGATAGATAGATAGATAGCTTTCATTTTTACACAATCACTACCCTAAATTAAATTACCCTAAATAAATTTAAAAGTTTGCTTAAAAAAAGTTTCCAACCCAGTGCTAAAATATAACCAGTTATTTAAGGCATTAACATTGTATAAGATACACAACCAAATCACAATGTTGTTACTAAATTGCCAAGTTCTAAATGCTTATCAATAATCATATGATAGTAAGTTAAAGATTTGGACCTTAAGGCCATTTTTACTTGTCTCATAATTAAGTTAGCTGCTACAAAAATACAGCCCTAATCACAGACGTGTGAATTATTGATAAGGTATCAAATTCCTGCTGAGTTTGGGGAATTATCAATAATGGATAGAGTCCATCTGGTGTCATGGAATGGATGTTAGG
The DNA here is from genome assembly GCA_033459395.1 of Hemibagrus guttatus. Lineage (NCBI taxonomy): Eukaryota > Metazoa > Chordata > Actinopteri > Siluriformes > Bagridae > Hemibagrus > Hemibagrus guttatus. The sequence goes on from JAUCMX010000001.1 coordinate 21,226,851, forward strand.
TTCCCACCCCAACCCCCGATTCTCTCTCTTTTACATGAGAGAGAGAGAGAGAGAGAGAGAGAGAGAGAGAGAGAGAGAGAGAGAGAGAGAGAGAGAGAGAGACAGAGAGACAGAGAGAGAGAAAGACATGAACACATGCTCCAAAGAGCATGGTTTTATCATATTTTGCAATAGAACTTTTAATTTCTTGGAAGGAGAAGCTGTGAATTTTTCTGGGACTTCGAAGCCTGAGGATCTTCCAATGGTGTAATTGTTAATGCAGCTAATTAATTCTACACTTAAGTTCTCATCTTGACTCCTGTAACCCAACAATAAATAGATAGATAGATAGATAGATAGATAGATAGATAGATAGATAGATAGATAGATAGATAGATAGATAGATAGATAGATAGATAGATGGATGGATGGATGGATGGATGGATGGATGGATGGATGGATGGATGGATGGATGGATGGATAGATAGATAAGAGGAAGGGGATGTTTTCATGTTTTTTTTTTATTCCAACCACAAAGTCAAAACTATTACAAATATAAGACCCCCCCCCCATATAAGGTTATATTATTAGTAGTAGAGTAGTTACTCTACTACAGCAATTACACACTTAATTCTGTGGGGGAAAAAGCAATTAATTATGTGGTCAACAACTTCAGCTTCTTCACACAAGTACAAAACTGTGTGAAAGTTCCCATAAATCCCATAAATGCCATAAATAAACACTAATTTGTAATTACTGAGAAACCAAGGAATGGGAAAAAACTAAGCTAAATAACAAGCACACTAAGAAACCTAATGCTAATAATAAAAACTAGTTATGCATACTGTATGCACAAGCTAGCTGTCACAATATGGACTGCCCTGATAAATACTGAGGATTACAGTAAGAGGAATTAGGTCTCTTTCTCTTTGTAATAAATGTGTTATTTATTTAGATTCATTAATTAGACTCATTGATTACTCACACTAATGTAGCTTATACTAAAGCTACTACTTATATAAAGCTAATACAGTTTTTGAAAAGTAGTGATGTAGAGTTTGAAAGAGTAGTGAGTAGAAAACAGAGATATAGTAAATAAAACTCAGAACTATTAGGTGAAGGTAAAGTACAGATATAGACAGGCATACATTAACAAAGTCATTGTACTTTGTTCCTGCTTACAAATCATCAGTTTACCTGTGATCATATGCTTTTCACCTGTGATTATGAGAATAATAGGGAATTATGGGAATTTCATGACATGAAAATTCAATATTTTATTCCCTAAAATTGCATGGGAACTCATGTGAAATTGTGTGCAAAAATAAATAAATGAATAATAAATTAAATATTTAAGATTCACATTCACATTAAAGTAAATGAATCAAGTGTAAAAAATAAATAAACAAATAAACAAAAAGGTCACACACACACACACACGTACACACACACAGATACACACAGTAAACATAGAAAGTCCACGTGTGAAAATGTGTGAACGTTTTGTGTCTAAAACTCACTCTGTAAATTTTGAATCATATTCAGATGTGGAGTTCATGTGTGTGTTCTCTAATGGACTCACTTTTGCTTATCTGATTGCATAACAAAATACAGATGTAGTAATTCAATGGCAGTATTGCTTCTCAAAATTTGTGAGAGACTTTTTTCACAAAGACTTTTTTTTCAAGCATTCAACTCTATGCATAAAACCTCTGAATATTTGGTTTCATTAAAATCCAACGTCTGGTGTTCTACCAGCACCCAACACTGGTAAAGAAAAGCTTATTGAGAAGAAAAACATTTTGAAAAAAACACTTAATTCATACGTTAGGATAAATGCTAAAAACAATAAGTCACACAGACTTGTGTTGAGGTTACACAGGGTACAGCGGTAGGTTTTGCAGCCTTGTTCTGATTATATGTGGTTTTAGTAGTGTTCCAGTGTCTGCTCTTCTCCCCCACAGACAGAGCTATAAACACACTCAACACACACACAACGACACACAGCCAATAAAGTCGCTACTCAGCCGCAGAGACATATGCGCTGTAAAAGCTCAAAGGGGAGAAAAATAAGAAGCACAGAATGTTTCTTGAATGAGACTTAGCTATACCTGTTGTATGTCACATATGTACAATGTTTTAGATATTCATATTGTATATTCCTGACATTGTACATAAAGCAACTTGCAAGATCAATTAACTCTTCTATCATCCTTGGGGTCAATTTTTCCCCATACATTGTTTAATGTCTCTAAATATATGTTTGACATATTTTTATGCTTCATTTTTAATGACTTTTCCTAATTCAATGGGGACAACCAGGTAAACATAAAATGATCATGATAACATGTTTCCAGTGTCTTGTACACATTTTGTAGCATCAGTGTTCCTCATGGTCAATTCGACCCCAGGCTGTTTTAGCTTTATAAAAACATAAAAAATACATTCATCTGCTTCAGTTGTTTTGGATAATATTGAGGTCACTATTTAAAAATCAGTTTTGTAATCTTCAACAACATCCTTCTGCTTTAGAGCCCTAACCTAACATAAACGTACCTGTTGTATTGCGAGAACCGCTGAGAGTTCACAGGACATGGAAAAAAAATAATTACTCAGAGACCCAGGGGGAAAAGACATGTTACTGTCCTTGATAACAGAAATTGTACTACTTTCCAAATGTTATAAATAACAAAAATTTGTCCTAATCACAAATGAAGAACTAATGAAGAGCTAACCTTAAGTACGATGTTAAAGTACATATTTGTTTGTTAATGTATTAATGAACAAATAGATGTAAACTAAATCTAACGTGTTTTTTAAGAAAGAATATGAATTAAATGTGAATCGTTTTAAATTTCTTATATAATTTGCCGCATGCAGCTGGGTACACAAACATTAATGTGTGGTGCTGGATTGTATACATAATTTACATACTTTACATTCAGCCTTCTTACGTGGAAACACGTGGAAAGGTGATTGTTATTTGCGCATGAATTTATAAGACTATATCATAGTTATGGTTAGCTCTTCAGTTTGTGATTAGTACATGACTTTAACTAACTCGTCATTAGTTCATATTTAAGTGAGTATTAATTCAGGTTTTAGTGCATGATTATTCATGTACTGTAGTGCTTTCCCTTAATCTCATGTACAGTTTGATATTTTGCTTTTATTGATATACAAACTGTCTATGTAGATATGGGTGTCTTATTTATTGCAGTAAGAACCCCATATTCTCATATAGTAGTCACTCGGCAATTATCATAAAGCGTTTTCATAAGAGCGTCGTTTCTGCAAAAAGTCGTTTCTGCAAACAGTTTGTTCAGAGGAGAAGCTGAGCATTTAACACCCAGCTGCTGCAGCTCGGTTAGGCTATGAGGACACAAATCTCAGGACGTAGCTTCAGCCAGAGACACCTGAAACACAACAACTCGAGAACAGAGAGCAGAGAGGAATTTCAAGAGCAGTAAAATGCAGGTGAGCGTAGAGCGAGGGTGGGGGAAAGTATCAGAGAGTGCACAGGTTCTCATGGCTTTTTTTTTTTTTCTTAAATGCCTCTATGCGCTGGGAGGAGTTTTCACATAGGTTTGAGTGACAAGACAATACTGGAGAGATAGAAAGGGAGAGAGACAGAAAGAAAGATAGAGAGAGGTCGGAGAAATGCACAGCCCCGAGCCAGATGGCGAATGGAGAGAGAAAAGGATAGAAAAGGATCTTTATTTTTTTTCCACTCACACCTTCTTTTCCTTCTCTCGTCACCTGGGGCTACAAAAAGCTCAAGCCTCAATTACCCGCCCTACCCTCTTCTCTCCTTGCAATAAGAAAAGAAAATTGAATTAGCAGTATCCCTCTGTTTCTCTCTTGCTCTCTCACCTACTTACTCTAAAATCACCAAAGGGACACTTACTGCTTCTTCGTAAACAGTTGGCCTACCTGTCCTCTCAAATAATCAATAGCAATACATTAGGGAAATGATCCCATCATCTGCACACTCCCACCAAACCTCGCCAAACCTTAAGCTTAAATCTATATGAGCATATGTAGCTCAGTCTGGATATTGATGAGAAATCGCTTAAGGACATGCCACTCTCAACAAACATCAATAAACATCATTTATACCATAGTACTCTTTGAATGCTCAATTCTGATTGGCCAGAAGGTGTTGATACATTTTCTCTAGCAGCAGCTCAGGCAGTAAGGCAAACTACTGGTTTAAATTAATGTGCTCATTCTAATAAGTTAACATTTCTATTATAATAGCTTAATCAGGTAATTATGATGGAAAGCCACAAAAACGACAAGGAAAATGTATGTTAGCGCTGTTATCGACATGTTGCATCTTTCGGTGAGTTTGATATGGTTATATCCTTGTGATTTCAGTTGTATAAGATGAGATAAATTGTATGTCGCTCTGAATAAGGGCGTCTGTAAAAAGCCAGAAATGTAAATGTACACTTTGTGATGCCATGACAAGCTGTGTTTTTGTCTTTCAACACAAGAAATAAAAGAGGCTGGGAATTAAAGGACTAGACGTTTCTAGCTGCTATAAGGTAAGTGATAAGGAGTCTCCACAGCTTCCTGTGGTATAAAATGAACAAACGCTTCATGTCTTCCTGTTATTAGAACATAATTCATGTCATAGTAGTAATGCTTTGCTAGAGACCCCATTGCTGATTATTTTCCCATAACAGCATGCCCTGTCATGCTTAATGCATTACATAGCAATCAGCCCATGTCAATTACATTGTGTTTAATGAAGCTAAATATAATTGACAGCATCTCTTTGCAGACTGTTCATTTATGTGTGTGTCTAAAAGGCCATGTCAATTGCCTGCTTTTTGTCTCTTGACCTTAAAAAAGCAGTGCTTTCCACCTCTGGCCTCACATAACAGCATGGACTTCATTTCCTCAATAAAGTCTGCTTATTTTCACTTTTCTCCACCCAGACATAACAGCACACTGTAATATTACAGTATGAATTTAATCAAAAACCCAATCCAGAAAAACAAGCATTTTAATTGTTTGTAGCAGAGATCAGTCAGCAGACTTCTGACTGAGTGACCTCCCTACCACAGCCCAGAACTAATGAAACCAAGAGGAGCCATTTTGTTTCCAGTGTGTGTGTTTTGAAGGCTTTGAGGACACTGCAAAGAAAATAGCAACTTTCTCCACACCGAGCACACGGCAGTGGGCAAGATTCTGAGTGCGGTGTTTTTCTAAGAAAATGACTGAGAGATTAAAGGGGTGGTGGTTGTTCTTCATGATAGTTGAGTATTTGTATGTGCTTATTGTTACTGATCCTAGTGTGACCGAGATATTTTTGTCACCTATGACCCTTGTACGGTGTGACCCCTCAAAAAGGATGAGAAAGACTTCATTTCTCTCTCTCTCTCTCTCTCTCTCTCTCTCTCTCTCTCTCTCTCTCTCTCTCTCTCTCTCTCTCTCTCGTTCTCTCCCACCCTCGGTGTGTCAAATCTGGTTTGTATTGTAAGACAGCAGGGCTCCTGAGTGCTTCTAACTCATGGACATGGTTTCTCTTCATCAAAACAAGAGAAGAAGCACAGAATAAAATAGCTATGCACAACATGGACAGAGACATTCGTTCTGGACTAGGTCATCTGCTAAATAAAAAGAAATACAGTATCTACCATAAAAGAAGAATAATTGGAAAGAAAATTAGATCATAAATGAGTCGTGATAATGAATGGAAAAACAAACATTTTGTTTCTTTTGTAGAACTTTTCTTAGTGTTTTTTTGCCATTATAATTATTAGGTTAGGAATTTACTGGATTTGGATTTCTTTAACCTGAGGGTTTTCAGTGTTTTTGTGCTCTATCCTCATGAGTCCCCAAGCGACAGTTTGTGGTGGCCTGGAAAAACCCTTCACATTGTGAAATTTTGACATTTTCTACTACTTAAATACATCTTTTCAACAACTGTAATTTGCTTTCTTTATTTTCATAGAGCTCATTTGCAAGTACAGTTACAGCAATTCTATATCACTTTAGATAAATATATTCATATTTTCCTAAAATAGAAGTGTGTTCTAGACAGAAAACCTTTTTTGTTTTGTTTTGTTTACTGAATGAACTACATTTTCAACATATCCTCGTATCAGATGAAATACGAGCCAGGCAGCATGATTAACCATGTTCACTTGTTTCACCTTTCACCATTATAATCTCATATGCTTTTGTAAATGATTTTCCATTTCCGTAAAGGTTGGGGGTGTAGAAGAATGTCTTCCAGCCAGTTCTAAAATCTTCCCTCTCTCCGGTTTCAGCAGGCTGCTTGTGCTTTTGTTGGGCTGCTTACTGTTGTTTGGGAGTTCTCACATGGAGATGCACTAATACCAAGAGCCTGCTACATTGTCTCCTGAACAATGCTCTACCTCCCCAGGTCATTTAAAGCACCACTTTTCTCACTGCCCCTCCTTGCTGTAGCCAGCTTACGAACATGCCCAACGAAGCCCAAACAGAAAGTCAGCGCTATTCACCACGAGCTCTGTTATTTAACTCACAGCATCGCCTTTCCCTGAAGCAGGGTTGAGAACATGTCTTGCACAAAAATGTCTCATGAGTGGCTCAAAAAGGGCGCAGCAGCACACATATGTAAAAACAGTGTATCCTGACACAAGAGCCTTGTTCATATATACAGGACACATGCACACACACACACACTCACTCACAGACACACACACACATGCACACACTCTCATGCGTACACACATGAATGCAATAAAAGTTATTGCAACATCATATATTAAAAGCATTAATGCACACGCACATGCAGACTTTGACAGGGACCAAGAGTCCAATATATCATGAGAGTGTGATAGTGACCACACGTTGAGACTATTATCAAAGTAAACACACGGCAGTGCTTCATTGGCCCACGGAGACAGCAGAAACGCTGTGTTGACATGGAAGACATTTTAAGAACAAAACAATAAAGACTCTGTATGTGAACCTTGGGTCAGGTGCATTTGTGATTGCCGTGGGAACAAAGAAAAAAGCATGTGAATTTATCTCTCTCACCTCTGGGGTTGAAACCGACAAAGAGTTGAAACTCTCTCTCTCTCACACACACACTTTAACACTCTCAGGCCATCATAAAGCCCCTGTCCATCATAAAGTGCTCAGACAGCATGTGCCCTTGTGATATAAGTAATCATCTGTGGCCTATTAATCTCTACAGGCTAGAACAAGTGTCAATCACATACCATTGTTAGGAAAGCTCGGGGCCAAAAGACTTATGAAGATTTATATTTCTGACATACTTCTCTGGTGTTTCAGTGCTACAATTAATAATCATTCCTATCAAGGGAACAGTTGGGGTGTGTATAGGTGAACGAAACTTAAAAAAACTAAAAAAACCCCAGCAACAACCAGTCAGATAGGAAGTATTCATACCTTAACAAGTCAGCGTTAAAGTAGAGCTCATGGGAAAATCAGACAGCATCGTCTCAAATACCTGCCTCCAGGTCAAACCTGAACCCGCCATTTCCGACAGCGCATAGTTAGAAATGTTCAAAAACACACGATTGTTTATTAAGTGTGGGAATGGGAAGCTGTATGTCAATCAAATGCCTGAAAAGACTTTAATGCAGATTAACGCAGCATTAAAACACCTGGAACTGGTGAAGAAGTACATGTTAAATGTTGGCAATAAGGAAACAATACATTCTAATATTATTGCAAAGAGGTTTTACATAAAAATAATCAGTTAATCAATTATTCTGTAATTTTATTATTTCCTCCACAGTAAAACCATTTAAAAAATTGTCCTGCTGTGCTGGTGAGTTTCGATGCTCACTAAACATGACCTACATGAAAACTGACTGAATACAAGGATGAAAATTTGCAAGTCACTTTCCATAGTGAGGCTTTTTAAAGGAGCTGATGGTGATGTTTATAGTATGGTGAGGTATGAGCATGTGAGGTCAGCCTGCACTCTTGAGAAGTCCCTTATATTTGAGGTTTATGGTCTGCAACATCTGTTGTAATTTCTGTCAAATTGAACTTTTATTACCTGATCATTAAAGGCTTGGCAATGGAAAAAACAGATGTCCGCGGTGTTCTTACCACCACTATGTTTTTTATGGCATGGGTGAAAATTGAACCAAAGGGAGCCCCCTGCGTTATAAAATTAAGGCGGAAATCATTTCCACATTCCTAGGACAAGGGGAGCAGTATTGGCGTGCCCAGTGAGAGGTGAAGGAATGAACGTGTGAGGGGTTAAAGGGGAAGGACTGCCCACTGAACTACTGAAATAAAAATCACAGGAGACTAAGATAGATAAAGATAGGACAGAGAGAAAGTTTATTGCTGAAGAAGAACGGCCTGCTGTGAAGAGTTTCAGAGTGTTTATCAGCATTGCCCTAGTTTTGTGTTGCTCTGACTTTATTAGCTAATGTTTATGAATTGGAACATGACTACAGTTGGAAGATGACTACAAACCAAAAATACAACAAAAAAAGCACAACAAATTTAAAAACACATGAGCATTCATTCAAAACAGGACAGCTAGACCACTCTGAACATTACATGCTCATTGCTTATTAGCTAAAAGCACATGCCAATCTGAGAGAATGAACGCAGATTAAAGCAAGAAATATTAGTCTAAATAAATCTACTGGTTCAAAGGCAAGTTATTAGTATCAAAGGCATTATTAATGGCATTAATATGAATTATGTTCACACTGAAAACCTGTCTAAAGGGAACACCCACATAAAATAGTATTACTTCTCACTATAATATCATAAGTAATTTATAAGGAACAGACTGAAAAAAAGTCAGTGACTTCTCACACCACATCTTCTTCATTCTCCTATCTAGTCACACATCATATACATTTGGCCAAGAGCTGATGTGATGTTCATCAATCACCTGCCCATTTCCCGGGTAAAAGCTGATGTTTTTTTTTTTTTAATTCAGAGTTTTTATTATGCATGAGGCACCATTGCTGTGTTTTTAGTTTTCCTTCAAATTTGCTGTTGTGTTTTAAGTTACACTTTAATGTTTTATAATATTTCCTTGTATGTTCTGCACTTATGACTCACAGTACACACCTTCACCTTCAATCTAAAGAAACAAATCATGGTTCACATAAATTGCTGAAACTGTAATTATCTCATTATCATCAGTATAATCAAAATGCTCTACTATGAACCCGGATGTTTGTAGAAAGCATGTGTCTATTTTTGCTAATAGATGTCTAAATAATATCTAATGCAGTCCATCAGCATAAGCAAACTACAAATGTTTATTGATTATTATATGGTTACAGACTTATAAATAACATAAGCTTTTGATTGCACAGGTGCTACAGGTGTCATATTATGAATTCTGATATTAGTAGTAGTTTTATTAGTACTTATTAATAGTATTTTGGCTGTTGACTATTGTTTCAGAGATTTCATCATTTGTAATGTAGACACTTTTAAAATATTTCTTTGCACTACACAAAGTAAAACCTGTTGACAAGACAGTTCATTTAAAATGTCTCTCTGTACTATCTGTATGATATCTTGTCTGTGCAGCTTCCAAAGAGGAAGACAATGACAATGGCTCCTTTTATATCCCACATAGTATTGAAACCTGCCCATGGTCTTTGCAAGATGACTCACAGGCAGACAAATTCATGTCTGGGTCATGTTGCTTAACTGCAAGTGCAGGTACGCTTACAACATTCTTCCTTATACCATCAATGCACTTGATTTGACATTCAGATTTTATGGAAGGGAAAACACTGGAGTCCATTCACCATAATTCTGTAAACGTGACACAGGGAAATGTCGTCTAAAAATACACAGGGGGAAGTTAAGCTTTGAAGCATTACAGTACTGTAGATGATACATTAGGAATCATAAACACTTTTTTTTAAACAAATAATGTATATATGTGTACAGAAAAAAAAAACAGAATAAACTTCTAGAAAATAAGTCATATATTATCGATGTTATTTGATTATTATAGGAATATTTGTAAATGCATGCGCATAATTATGTGTGTTCAGTTTCTAAGTAATGTTACTGTACTACACAATTACCCTGTAGCTGTATCTAAGCAAATTGCAAAAACCAACATGATAACTCATATCAATGTATAGAGCTGAAAACATTTACATGTATATTTTACTATTTGCTTTATAACACACACACACATATACACACACACACACACACACACACACACACACACACACACACACACACACACACAACGGTGCTGGAGAATCATATGAATAAAGTTGTTGATTTCAGTGTACATAAAGATAAACACACAAAAATACATAAACAATTTTGACATCATATTTGGATTCATACTCAATGTTTCTGCTGGAACCTGTCTACATTTAAATCCTGTCTATTTTTATCAATTCTCAAAGGTTTATTTTATAGAAAAATACTCTTGTCTATACCCTATTCAGCAATGTACAGTAAAAAAAAAAATTCCCATCAGCTGTTTCGCTGTGTTTAGGTTGAATACTGCTGACTTTCTCACGGTAGGCCTCCATGTGCTTGAGGGGAAGCTCAGGGTTAAGAAGAATTCACAGCATCTACATGACATAATCCTCCATCTCCCCTTATCTGACTTTGCTAATCTCCCTTTGGCATTTTCTTGCAGAAGACAGACGCTCTCATAAAATAAATTGTTTGTCACTCATTTATGAAAGCACTACATTATTGACAATTTGAAACCAATTAGCAACCCACATACCGTAAACAGCAGCATAATCATGACTCAGTAAAGTATTTAAAATCACTGTATTATTTTGGACACAGTTAGCATGAATTGGAAAAAGAGTGCAGTCTGTAAACACTTGTATGGGGATGCTGGGGTCGTGCTTAGAACCAGCTTTAATTGTGGCCACAACTTGGCAGACAATTTGGAACCAATTAGCAACCCAGATACCGTAAACAGCAGCATAATCCTGACACAGAAAAGTATTTAAAATCACTGTATTATTTTGGGCACAGTTAGCATGAATTGTAAAAAGATTGCAGTCTGTAAACACTTGTATAGGGGAGGCTGGGGTCGTGCTAAGAACCAGCTTTAATTGTGGCCACAAGAGTAATTAAAACAGGAAACATTTAAGCAACAAAAGGAAATAAAAACACTAAAGACTACAAATGATTTGTCTCGGCAGGTTTAAAGTGTGTGTGAAGCTAAACAGTTATACTATGGCTTTTGATGAAGTAGCTTAATTTAGTGTCGTAAACTGATTAGATGCCTATAAACACCTCTGCATGCAAACACACACACCGGTCATGGGAATTCCGGCTCTTTTCACTGAGTCAGGACACTTGGCTCACCTCACCCATAAGAGTCGACTCTTTCGGCTTCCAAAGAGGTGTTTTTTTTTGCCATTTTAAAAAGGTTTGCGATATAATTAGCAGTGTTTGTTCTCCTTTGGCTAAACAGGACTGCAATTGTTTCTTGAAATCTTGCCCTGCATTTTAAGTAACAAACTTATCTTACATTGAATTGCAATTTATAAAAAACGATTCAAATTAGTATTAAATCAGCAGTTTATGTGAGTCGGCTCTCAAACCGCATAAAGAATCGACTCAAACAGCCGACTCAATCATCCGCGAGTGACACATCACTAACACCCACCCAAGCACACACACACACACACATAGCGGGGACTCTGGTCTCAGAGCCGCATACAGAGGAAGCGCTGAGAAGGAGGAGGAGCAGGGACCACAGGTCGCTCGTTTATTTAGCATATTTCTTCACAGCACTTCTGTCAGTGGCGCACACACTGCTCTTGTTTCAGCGCGGAGGAGGGACAAAGCTCACTCACTCGCTCTCTAATCACTCAGACAACACACTCCGAGCCTTCTTCTGTTGACACAACGGTCAGTCGGCGATAACGCCGTTTACTTTTAGCTTTTGTGGCGTAGATAATGTTTGGACCTGAGCTTTAGTTTACCATCCGGCTCACTACACACTGCCTGTCAGCGGTCCTGTCACACGCCCGGACCATTTATTTCACAAACCTTTAGTTCCAGCTGGAATGGAGACGCTACTCTTCACCTGAGTCTTCACAGAGACGGTGAGTTTTACCTGCTGTTATATATATATATATATATATATATATATATATATATATATATATATATATATATATATATATATAATATATATATATATATATATATATATATGATGTGATGTGATGTGATATCAAAAGGCTTGAATTCCTGTGTGAAATGCTGTGTAGACTTGAATAGTTTATCTCTCGTATTATGTCAAAACTGCTACCTTGGTTTCATCGCATCAGTTGCTTCTCTCTCTGTGTTTCACAAGACTAAGTGTTGACTTTTCTAATAATCAATATGTGAGTTTTCTGCAAGATTAAATGACTTTCCATCTCCAAACGTGATCCATCTCATCCAAAATTCAACTGGTTTTGTTTTCATTTAATGAAAGTCCCAGGTTCGACAAATATCATCATCTTCTGATGGTCTGTGAATCCATTCTAAAACAAGCTAACTTTAAAATTCCTCTGTGAATGCATTTATTTATTTCTTTTTCTTTTCTTTTTTTTTTTTTAACTGTTAAAAAATGTTTGTTTGTGTTTTAAATGTTTATGCTTAAAGTATTCAATTTAATGTAGGGAAATGAATAGGATAAAAAACGCTTGAATCTTAAATTACAATTCTCTCTCTCTCTCTGTCTTTTTTTTTCGTTTTAAATCTGCTGAGGAAAGTCAGTGTTGAAGCTAAAATGCATTACATGAGGTACTGTAAAATAAGTCGCTTTAAATGATAAACCTTTTATAATAAATGATCTTTTAAGACTGGTATTTTTACTTCCTGGGATTTTGGCTTTAATTGAATTTAATTTTCCAGTTTGAGTGCTTTCGCTTTGCCGATGCATAGTTTTTTTTTTTGTTTTTTTCCCCCGATTCATAACTCAGCAAAAATTGCGTGGAATATTTTTACATTTCTCTTTATTACCAGTATACAATGTGTGTGAATGTTTTCTGTCACGTAGTTCGGTGTTTATGATGTTAGAAGAAGTGTAATTTCAGGCTGAAGATTAAACCAAAATCACTGAAGAAATATTTGAAGCCAGCGAACTAATAATGTAATTTTCGGGGTGCCTTGCTAAGCATTTTTCAATGACGACCATTCATACTTTTCAAGGTCTACTCACATCCCCCAATTTAAATCCATTTCACCTTCCTGTGGCTAGCACTCAAATCACTTTTGCACAATTGCACATTACATCCCCCTCACACACACACACACACACACACACACACACACACAAACACCACGTTCCGTTCCACATCCAGAACCCCACATTGAACAATAAAACAAACGCCAACTCACTTTTTTTCCACTTCTGTGTGGATAGAAAGCAGAGACTAAGGTCTCTTCTGGGTTTCCTTTCTTTCCTGATTAGACGGCTGCTTACACTACCCCAGCTTTATATGCTTGTCACGCACAAAAATTCCATGTTGGATAAATTTCCTGTTTAATTAGTGCCGTAAATGTGTATATTTTCAGAAGGATGATGATGTATGATATAATAATCAGAGGAATTATGTACTGCCAGTGAGCAAATAACTGCACAAAATAAATGACAAGTCAAATTATATTACAGAATAATAATAATAATAATAATAATAATAATAATAATAATAATAACAGACAAAAAAGTAACAGCTAATGTGCCAGATTGGGAAAGGACACATTTAACGAACATTTGTTTTCCTTTTTTTTCTTCTCTCTTTTAATCAAAAAAATAAATCAGCTGAAATCTGTCCTTCTATCCGAAATGTAACTTTTAATGTGACTAAATTTCCCACAAATAACATCTCTCTTAGTAGACTGCAGTATGCTGCGGTGTTTCTTGGTCCTGAAAAATTCACCCCATTTCATTCTTCATTCTTCTTTCCTCTCTTTTCACGTTCTTTCTTTTGTCCGTGGTTCTTATTACTGACCCTAATAAATAGTGAATAAGCTGCACAAGTTCTGGATCTGGGATTCACGAGTGTTGAGAATGCTTCATCCTGTCTGGCCTCAGCACCCCCTCTTATGAAAACACAAATTAATTCTTAAAGTCCTCTGTAGCCAAAGGTTGCTGGAATGATAAATATTTTCTTAGGAAGCGCAGCTCTTCCTGACTTTATCAGCATTCGTTTCATTATTGGGCGGCCGGCGTTAACCCCTCCATTTCGAGGTGAGGCTTAAGGCCTTGAACTACAGCTTTGCTTTGAATAACCAACTGAACCTCTGCTTCTCGGCCCCAGATGGCAAATATTCTCAGTAGTAATGACCAAAATATTTAGCTACTGCCCAACGAGTTATTCTGGACGTCCAGTGAGAATTGAGAGAGTGAATCTGATACGTCGTGAGTGCCGTTGTTTTGAATTAGCTCTGTGCCACATCATCAGACACATGTGACTATTACTTTCTGTTACACGCTGCTAAATCCCAGCTAGTCATCAAAGTGGGATAATAATGCTGTGAAAAATAAAGTAGTGAACCTTTTCGAAACAAAGCAAATTTCTTTTTACTTGGAATCTTTGCAACAAAAATAGATTATTGTGGTCTAGTATTTACGTTTAAAAAAAACTGTTTGAAATTGTATTTTTTTTTATTATTTTTATTTTATTCATAATTGTATGTTTTAAATAATAGTATTAATAGTGAATAAATCGTTAATATTGCTTGACAGTAAAAAAAACAAACAAAAAAAAGTTTCTCGTCCTGAGAAGAGTGTTCAGCTCGGTATCTTGAAATGACAGAATTGTCAGATAGATCCTTAGAATTTCAAGGTCTCGCTTTGCATTGCATACTTGTTGAACTTCAGGATCTTTAGTTTCCACCTAAAGAATAGCGTCTAAGTGTTGTCTGTTGTTCCCTCAATGGTATAGGAAGAAACCTGACCACAGAGAAGTGAACTTTGTTTAAACTTCTCTCTTTGATCAAAATCATTGCTTGATGTCGGTGTTTTGGCCCTAAAGCTATAACAGTCTGAAGTGAAATTATACTTCCTATTTTATATCACCAATAAGAGCTTGTATTTTTGCTGTTTTCTGGGGAAATTAATTCATTTCCGATAGGCTTTGTCCATTGTTTTTTGATAAGGATTTTTTAAACAGTCATTTCATTGTTTTCACCTGACAACAGCAACAGAAAAAGGGATCATTGTCATTTGTATGTAAGGAACAAACAGGGGATTTCTGTAAAACAATTGTTAATGATGTGGGATTAGACAATCTGCATTTATCATTGTGTGTGTGTGTGTGTGTGTGTGTGTGTGTGTGTGTGTGAACTGGCTTACAGTCCACAGAAATGGTCCTCAGCTATTATGTTCCTTCAGGAGCTGCCTGGGGGGGTGTTTTACACACACACACACACACACACACACACACACACACACACACACACACTATTCTATAATCCTGATTTGACCTATCCTAGTGTTCCAGCATACGGCAGCTGTAAAAGTCTTTAAGATATGCATCACAGAGTAGATCTATTCTGGGTTTTTTTTCTTCTCCTTTTTTCTTTTCTTTTCTTTTGACACTCACATGAGCTTCATATTCACATCCTAATGCGAACATTCTTTTATTCCACCATTCTTCCCAACCTCTGAAAGAAAGAGAAAAATAATACAGCACAACAAAATGACACCTCTATCCGTACGTAGCTGATGATGAGAACTGATAATGAATGTTTTTTTTTAATCTCCTGCTCTCTGTCTCTATTTTGTCCTGTTTTAAAAATGCTTGCAACGGCAATGACTAGAGAAAAAAAACTTGGCTTTTATTCAATCTAAACAAATTAGTTTGCCTGTGTAAGCTTCTTTTTTTTCCATTTCCCTGGCTCCTCAGCAAGTGTACACACGGGTATGTCCCTCAGGCCAAAATAAGCAAGCCATTTTTCAACAGTCCTTGTCTGATAAAGTAATATATCACTCAGTCACTGTCCCAGCCAGATTAGAGAGTGAGCCTAGAGCAAGAGCAAGTGTATCCGAAAAGTCTGCTAATGGAGGGTACTACATATTTTTCTTGCCTTCAGCATTTATGTTGTACCAAAAGTGACTGCACATTTGTTAGTTTTTGTATTTGGATGAATCTTTTGTGTGGCTTTATCTAAACAGCCAGTGTGGATTGAGTTTGAAATGAAGTCCTGAACAGAAATCCCCTCAGAACAGGATGATATGCGATGCCATTTGTTTCTCACAGCTGTACATCAGTGTGACAGTGCAACTGCAGCGATTGGGAGTAGATCTCAAAACGAACAGCTTGAAAAGAGGATCTCAGTACGCATAGCCGGACACTTATCTCTGTCTAATTGACTGTATCTCTGCTGTTCTCCCACTCGGAATTCACCAGATGTGTTACCTGGGAACGAGACCACCGGCTGACCGAGCAGGTCCCCCCCTGCTCCCTCTGCTCACATAAGATGGCTTCTGGGAGGTCTGCCAGCTGTCCCCAACTTCTGCCCCACGTCTCGGGGCAGTGCTCAAGGGGAGAGTGCTCTGCTGAACCGAAGCGTTCTGCTGACCCGGGGTGTGTGTGTGGGGGGGGGGGGGGGGGGCACGGGGTGGACGGCTACAGGCTGATGAGACAGTGAGAGGACTGAATGCAAGGGGTCGATTACAGACAGGGGATGGGGGAGGGCAGGGTGGGAGTATTGCATCGAGATGATGGGAGTAGAGAGGGCTCCTGTCCACCAAAGCTGGCATGAAAGCAGCCTTTCTACTTTCGGAAGCTGTCATGTGGAAAAGGGAGCCCACCATGACAGGCAGCTAGTGTTACGCGTGCACACACACACACACACACACACACACACACACACACACCAGTGGCCAGGGAGGTGGCAGCCTTTGAGTTGTGCGTTTTTAATAACTGCAGCCAATAAATTTAAAAATCTGTTCACAGAGAGAAAGGCGATAGCTTGTTGTGAGTCTCACATGAGGTATGTGGTGTTTTTGTTTTTTTTCGTTTTTAGTTTTTGGATTTTTCAGCTAATTCCTGTTGCTTTTCCTTGGTTCCGTGACAGAGTACTAAAAGGTCAGCGTAAATAATTCATTAAAGTCAAACACTCTTAAGTAAGAGAGCTGAAATATCCATAACCTCTGCCTCTCAGTATAAAGTTAGAATTAAACACAGCAGTGTTGATTTGGGTTTAAATGAGTCATGGAGTAGTAATAATGCATTGCTCTCTTCATTGTCACAGAGAGAGAGAGAGTTGTCAGGGTTCCCATGCTCTGCTGTGCTCTAGTGTTAATGAAATCCCCCAGCAATGAGGTAAGCGTGGTGTATAAGTCATCTCAGGAGGCCATTACTGGGCCGTTATCACCCCCCACATCTGCTCCCATTAGCTGCCTAAAGAGCGGACGTGTGCGGCCTGGAGTCTTTATTTATTAGAGTCGGGGTTCAAAGGCTGCAGACGAGCAAAAGCCCAGAGGCACTGTTCAGCCAGGCAGCCATAGACAAGCCACGAGTGTATGAGTGTGAGTGTGTATATGCATCAGTACATGTCATATATTAGAATGATACAGTGATTGTAATCTACCAGTTTTGGTGATAATAGTAATCAAAATCATACTTAGTTTAATATTGCTAGTTATAAAGAAGTAATCCAAATATCTAGATATACAAAAAGAGAATTATTACAAGAACCATGCCTACAAAAATGAAATTATAATATATATATATATATATATATATATATATATATATATATATATATATATAGTGTATATATAGTGTATATATAGTATATTTACTATAATAATAAGTCACTATAATAATAATATAATAATAATAATACTGTAAAGATATACAAATAGCTTCACAGCTTTTCCAAAATAAGCTGAATAAGGATGAGCTGTTGGTGAGAATGACAGAAGAAATTCCACACAAAAAAGATATAGTGAACACAAAAAGCATCAACATCACAATATAGCATGATTAAACAGAAACTTAATGAAAGGATGTGACAGAACAAAAGGAAGCACTAAAAGGTCACAGTGAAAGCATGGGTGTCTGTCTGAATTTAAATAGAATATTAAGCGAGTTATTATAGTTACGTTATGTCCATGCACAATGCTCTGATATGACTCTGAGTGCTGAAAAATAATCCTGTGGGAAATAATAAAGAATAAGCGTACACAAGGACCTGTACTCAGAACTGTTTAGAGCTGTTTACTGTGCGATTACAGTGTTGTATACAGCCTTAAATCTGAGAAAAGGTGGATTTTTTTTTTATTTGTTACATTTATTATTTTTCTTTTATTTAAGAAGAAGAAATGACTACCTTTTCAGAACATAAGGGTTCAATGAAAACATGCCTTATCATATATGGACCTAATTCTACACATTAATACCAGATGTCTGATCTGACTTGTGTGTGTATGTGTGTGCATTGTGTGTGTGCGTGATGGCCACAGCACTTTGGCATTGTGTGACAGGGTCACCATGTCCCTCTCTATAACCCGTTAAGAAATGGGACAGACCTTTTAATAGTCCCAGCAGCATAGTGCCATATGTGCCATTTAAAAAAAAAAAAATGTTCAGATTGAGGTTTAGATGCAGAGAGATGGTTCTAGATAAGCACAGAAGGAGAGGTCTGTAGTGCACCATATGGTAAAGTCATGGCTTCTGATTCACCTCGTAGTTACCCAGCATGCCCTTTTAACCTTGGCGCACCACTCGTTGAGAGGAACTGCCATAGTGACTTCTTCATTTAGGCAAAGTATCGACCAGGCGTTGACACACACATTTTACAATTTAAAAAATAGATTGTTATCTGTTTATGGTATCCGATCTCTGCTCAATGTTTAAAGGACTATTTTATGGTTTACGATTTTAATTTAGTTCCAGTTAAACCAGAGATATGAATGTGACAGGTCACAGTGATATACAGAGTAAGACTGTGTATGGAAGGTGATACCCGTGAAAAAAGGCTGCTCCGGGAGAACAGGGCTAAAGCCAGGTGAAGCGCTCTGCCCCATGCAGGGTTTGTTTTAGCTCAACTTACCCCCGTGCAGAGCGGCTGGCCTGATCTTTCTCATGCCCTGTCTCTCCGGGACAGGCGTGTACCAGGAAACACGCTGTGCAGTGCGAGAACTTTGCGAGGAAGTCAGGATTCCACTGGATGTCCCTGACGCCAGTTTTCCATATATGCTGACACTTCTTCTCCTTATTTACTGTTTTTGACTGTCTCTAGAGGCCCTTCCCACCTCTCTGACTTTCTCTGTGGTGAGTCAGCAGGTGTTGTGTTGTTCCAAAAAGGCCGGAGTTTGAACCCCCTGCATCCTTGTGCCTGGAGAAGATGAGTCTGTGTTGATAACCAGGAATTTGAAGCAGTTTGATGCATATGGTGTAATGTGTGTGTTGGGATACAAATATACAAAAATACAGATCTTTGCTTTAAATAATGCTTACATACTGTTTCTTAAGCACATTATGAAAATTAGATGTACAGATTAGCAGTGTATTTTTGTGTATAAGCTGAGAACTAGAATATTTTCTGTCAGTTCCCGTACAGAATTGTACACAGACCCTTTTCTTTAGAGACCGCGTTACACTAAGCCAGCTCCCACTATAACGGTTGAACATTAATGCATGTATTATGTATAGTTGTTATTTGCTCATGCTCACTGAAGCAGTCGTATTACTGTTTACCCATTACTGTCACATTACACTACAGTTGCTGTGATTTAGTAAGAAAAAAAACAGATTAAATTAATGAGTCACACATGCGTGACATTAACATGTGGTCGCAAAGCCTTCGTGTGCAGTCTTGCTGAAATATAGGCTATTATATTCCTAATTTGCATTATTTCTATCAAAACACGCTGAATATGTGAAATGGATCTGATGCAACGTAGCCTGCTTGATGATGCAGATGATGATACCTGTTCTCTTTCTTGTGTATCTTACATGTCCAATCTCAGTAGCAGAGTGAAATAGAGAGATCCTAGATCATCTAAAGAGCAAAACAAGAAAAATAACACTTATCTACAGCTTTGTAAATTATGTTGATGTTGTGCTCATACGTCTGAGGCTGAGTCTCGGTCTTCTGGCAGATCAAAGGCCACAGTAGCCTGACCAGGTCAGATCGATTAGCCCTGAGGGAGTGCCTTGTGCTTGTTCAAAGCAAACGTCAGGGAACAAAACGCTGTTCTGAACGATCTGTTCAGATTTGACTCACACTTTTGGTTATTCAAATAAAACCTGAGTTGCATTTTATAATGTAAGCCATAGACAGGCGAGGGGCATGTCTGGTATTTCATGTTTCCTTCTTACCAGTGATTAGTATAATTAAAAAGATGTTAGCATTTCGAAGGCAGGCGGACACGTCCATCATAACCCCCGATCCTGCCATTCCCCTCAAATATATTCCACTACCATTTTGGCATTTAGACCATTTGTCCAAACCTCCCACTCCTAGTTGCACACAACAGAGGGGTACAAGAACAGCAATGTATTGACTTGTTCTTGTTCTGCCTTTACTCATCAAGCTGCTGACATATCGCGACGCCTGCGGTTTCCTGACAGATTATGCCGTGTTATGAAAGCGAGGTGAAGCATTGTTCTCTTCGCAGTAACATAATCTTACCAGGCAGGTTCATGCAAACAACCATCTCAGTGTTGTCTGTGTGATGGACTAATAATCATGTAAAACTCAGGTCTTGAACAACACCGTCTGCTAGTATATTGCCATCTGTAATTTTCCGCAACTGGCAAATAAGGCCACAGACATTTCAGTTAGTATTCACAGGTATTGTGGATTCACTGTGCCACAGCACATTATCACTTTGTATGGGACATTGCTTCTCATTGAGCTTGTTGGCTTGTTTTGTTTCAGATGGCAAGGAGCTGAGAGAATAAGGGAAAAAGAGTAAAACGACTATCCGGCCTTACTGACAGGTTAGATTTACTACTGTACATGCATCTCCCATATTTTCCCATAAATTTGCTCTTTATTGTCTGCAAATGTTCTTGAAATTTACTATTTATATTTTATTTGATACATTTCGCTGTCAGGGGCTTGATATATCAGCTTTCACTTATTATGGCATGAAAGTATTTCATATTTCAGCTGTACTTTTATGAGATTTAGTTAAAAATAAATGGAATTAAAATGAATTTGTGGAGTGCATTAAGATTTTGCCATCTTTTTTCTAGTTCAGCTGTTTCAAGGATAAGTGATGGCTGCTTACGGACAGACACAGTACAGCCCTGCGATCCAGCCTGCAGGCCCATACACACACTACACACATCACACCCAGGGTTACAGTGTGCCACCCTACAGTGAGTACAGTGGGACGAATGCATTCACAAATTACGTGCATCGCATCCTGAGTTTGAACTGAGCTCCTACATTTGCTGTTAGGCAATGCTATGCAGACCTGAATAAGCTCTTAAAATGAATTGAGAACATTTTTAGATAAATGAATATTATGGCCTAGACTTGCTGCTACTAGAAACTCAGATGTACTGTATGACTTAAAAAAAAAGAAAAACAATTCTTTGGAATATTCTTGATATTTTGAGCACTACGTAATAAAAGCTAAAAAAGAGTACTGCTTCTTTTTTTAATCAGCCAGGGCTGTTTAGTAAATTATATGAAACACTGGAAATTTTATTGCCTTTGGCTTTGAGGTACTCAACTCTCCTTTGTATTTTAAAAAAAATGTGTTTTTTTAAACACTTTCTCTGTCTTTGTCCAGATATTAAAACAGAAGATGGCTTGAGTCATTCGCCAGGACAAAGCAGTCTGCTTGGCTACACGTCCAACTTCAGCGGAACACCTCCTAGCCAAGCCCTTTACAGTTACTCCACACACGGTCAGTCGTCCAGTCAGCTCTTATTTTTTCTACTGTGAGTGTGTGAGTACGTTTGACCTCTGCGTGTTGCTCCAGGATAATTAACAAGACCTCTAGTGACTCCGCCCCCACACCCACACACACACACACATATGTATTCGCCCACACTGTATTTCTTGGCTGATAAAAGCTGTTTGATAGGTGGTTTGTGAATTCCGAGCCCACCCCCACACACACTTTTCCAGGTGCTGGCTATGGCCCATCCTGGCCCCTCTCTCTCTGTCTGTCTGTCTGCTCCTTTGGCTTTCTCTCTCTCTCTCTCTCTCTCTCTCTCTCTCTCTCTCTCTCTCTCTCTCTCTCTCTCTGCCCCTCACCACACCTGTTCTCCATTAGCTGCGGTCTGGGGCCCTGGCGTCAGCCGTCTCTCTCCTCTCTTGGGGGTCAAGCCCTTCTGCTGCTCCCCATCACAACACACACCCCGTTGGTGGAGTGTTTGCATGGATGTGAGTGGCACAGGCCACCAGCACCACCCCAACACCCCCATATCCTTTGTCCTTTCAGTCCATGGACACCCATTGCCTGCCTCAACCCAGCACATTTTATGGCTGCAATTACACCATGAAATTGACCTCTCTCTGCTAAGGTGAAAGTTGAAGTGGTATTAGGATGTTTTCATTCCTTAAGAGCTACTTAAATTGAAGATGATGGTAGTGAAAGGTGAAAGAGAAGGCATGTTTATTGTTATGTTCAGGTTTGTATGGTGCACAGTTTAAAAGGTGATTAAAGAATAAGCAGTACTTAACTGGTATTGTTCTGTTGGATTTAATTTATGGTTCTTAGAGGGTCCAATCCACTACAGTTCTCTAACGTCTCATGTAATAGATATGTTTCTAATAGATCTGGTCATGGTAGTTTTGTGTGACTTATAGGAAAATTTTAACAGGAGACCTGATATAGCTTAAAATAAATAACCCATCTGTGCATGTCAAAGGTCCCTGCATTTCACTGCAGGAAAATCAGAAACATGGCTCTCAGTCCCCCACCTTTCCCCTTTTGAAGGCTTTTGTTTGCTTCCTATGAGATTTCTCCAAGCTTTGGCACAGCCATTCATCTAAAGAAAGTCTGAAAAAAGGGGAATGAATGAGGAAAGGAGTGGGGGGACTATAGCAGACTTCACTTCCTACTGATAGCAGTGATGGATACTCTATCACTCGACTCACTTTTCTCTCATTTTCTCTCGCTTATCACTTTTTCTCACCTCTTTGGATTTTTTTTATCATAACCAAGGCCTTATACATGCCTTTGTTTTAGTAATCCCCATGCAGTCACGCTGGTGTCTCTGTCTTTTGCATTTCTGGTGCATCTCTTTGCTTGTGTTGGAGCTAGGAGCCGGGGGGAAAGTAGAATGAATTTCATACCACAGTCAGTTTTGAATGGTGTCCTAAAGGCTGGCTGTGTGCTCCTTTTCCAGGTGGCAGTATTTCATCTGGAATTTTCCAAGGAACGAATGCCATCACAGGCTCAACGCCATTTAGTTCTACACAGCAGGTGAGTGGCTCAAATAAGGAGCATCGAGCTGCGTGAAAACAGAATTACTGTGAAACTAACCCATAAACCACACTAATTATACAGAATCTCTATTTACAAAAATAAAATAAATCAACCACTTATGTTTTAATACTGTAACAAAGGCATTTTACTGTAATTTACTTTTGTTTTTATTAGGATTTCACAGCATATTCCACTTATGGCCAAAGCCAGTACTCACCATACTATAATACACACTACAACAACCCCTACCTCACAAGCAGTAACATCAGTCCATCAACCATTGGCACGGCAATTCCCTATCAGCATCCAGAACATCCTACTGTAACAACCAGTCACAGCCCAGAGTCCCATCCGGGTAAAGACAAGCAGCACGGAAATTTGTTAATCATACTGCATTGTCATTATATCAGAATGAGATCTTTTTGGCAATAAAAAAATGTTGGTTTGTGTGTAACAGGGGAGTATCACGCCCCCCCTAGCCCTCCAACCCCAGGAAAGGAGCAGGAAGGAGGTCCAGCCAGACGCGGCTCGGATGGAAAGCTGCGGGGAAGGAAGAGGGCCAGTGACCCCGCACCCCCACTGGACTCAGAAATCGAGGTACACACGCTGCTCTGTGGCCTCACTCGCACTAGTCAAGCTATCATGATATATCTGACTAATAAACAAGCCACAAATGGTATTCATCATAGAAAACAGAGTAGCATTGTAGTATTCACTGTGTAGTGCTCAGGAGAGAGATTTTGCTTCAGGACCAGTTGTCAACAAGCTGTGAACTGAAGTGTTGACTTGTATTTTTAGTGTCTATAAAACAAGATGAAAGTTGTTTTGCCATAATCACGTAGTCAGCCCACAGATACTATTTGCATTTTTTTACTGTTTAATGTTGTGTGTATGTGTTTGTGTTTGTGTGTGTGTGTGTGTGTGTATGTGTGTGTGTGCCCGCAGAGAGTGTTTATTTGGGACCTGGATGAAACCATCATCATTTTCCACTCACTTCTCACCGGCTCTTTTTCCACACGCTTCGGCAAGGTACAAACCTGTTCTATTACTTTAGCTCTGACTAATGGAATGTCCCTCCTTCAGTTCTTTGACAGTAATTAGTTGTTTTATTGTACTGCACCAGAGGACCTATTGAGCTATTGACCTATTATTCAGTTTGTGCACAGTCATCATGCATGTGTAATACTTTTCAAACTGTGAGCTATAAACTGTAAAAATAAATAAGTAATAATAATTCTTGGATCTGAACTGTAGAAGAACAGGTTTGTTATGTCTAATGAGAAAATTGTTGCTGCCAGACAGAGCACTATGATTGTTTAAGCTCAGTTCATAAAAGGAACTGGATGTCCTGTTTAATACAAATGCTATTCATCGGTTGAAAAGTATAGAACTTCTCTGGAAATTCAAAGTTATAAAAGCTGTCACAGTAAACAAGTGTTTGGCCTGGGTTTTGCCTGTGGTGAGGCCAGAGCTACAGGGCAGAAAGCCAATCTACGTGTTGAAAGAACCTCATTTTAATGCATTTTTGAGGCTGAGGTGAACTGTAGAGCACGGCAGGATTTTAACTTTCTCATTAGAGCCGTTTTGGCATCTCATTCATCATCAAGCACCATATACGGTCTTTTAATGTGCAAATTTTTGTAGAGGCCAAGATTTTTTTTTTCTTTCTAACCGACTTCCCCCCACCCCCCCAAAAAAAACAAAAAACAGTAGCTTTCAGCTCATTTGTTCATTACTCTGTAGTTATTATGCAGGGTATCTTTTATTTAAAAAAAAAAAAAAAAAAAAAAGCAAAAAATAACACCCTATGATAAAGTCATTTGATTTTAAAAGTAGGTAATTATTCTAATTAAAGGAGGCACTGCCTTCTCTATGGCCCCAACCCGAGCCTCTGTCATCCACACCCCCTTGCTTGAACTTTGTGTGGGTGGGGAGGTAGGGATGGATCCTGTCTTTCTTCCTTTGTGTTAATCTGACACTTACCTCTGGCTGACACCTGCGGCTTGATTAACTGCCAGATGTAAAGCACCAGTTAACTACCTGCCCTGGCCTGGCACCAAGCTACATAATTACTCAGCTAGTGTCAGCACGCACCCTGATCTAAACTGTGAAGTTAACGTTAGCAGCTGCACAGTGTATTATGTGTGTCTGTATGCGTGTGTGTGTCTGTCTGTATGTGTCTGTGTGTGAGATAGACATACTGACTAAACCATGACATTTCCAAGTGATTGACATGAATGCAGACAAACTGGGGCAAAGAATAAACCTGTTTTGCCATGCTCCCAGCAGTTCTGTATAAACAGAGAACACAATTCAAACTATCATTTCATGCTACTAATGAACTACTTTTGACAGTTTGAGCAATATAATTACAATGAGCTGCCTAATGTCATGTTTTAGGACTCAGCTAAAGCTGTGTCTCTGGGGCTGTGGATGGAGGAGATGATCTTCAACTTGGCAGACTCACGACTCTTCTTCAATGACCTGGAGGTGAGGAAAAACCCTAAGCCTTTGTATGGCAGTTATCGCATATATTATTACACAGAGTGTAATTGAATGCATAAGTTTGTATCCCCCATTGTTGCTGGGTAAATGGGAGGGGGGTTGAAAAATATACATCTCAAAGAATGGGTTGATACAAAAATATTGGAAAGACAAAATCCTTTCCAGGAAAGGCATGTAACGTTTCAGTCTGGCAGAATCAAATCAAAGGAAGCTGAGAGAATTCAAAGTTGCTTAAAGGACAAGAGATTGAAGGTAGATACAAAAATTGATTTCTCACCTGTTAAAATGAACGAACAAAAGCACAACAAAGATCCAGTTATTTTAATAGCTTTGTCTTTTTTCTATTTCATCCTAAGGGTGTGTAAACGTTTGTGGTCTATTATACTATGACGTTTAATATGACTTTGCAGCAAGTGTAATTAGAAAACATCCTGTAATCATGAGACTCTGGGGATTTTCTAAGCATGAATGTTGTGATGAATTAATTACCACAGTGAAGATTCCGATTTAAATGAAACGTATATAAAGCCAGGAGACCCACATATAGCATTGTGAGAACCCTGGAGACAACGTCTGTACTTTTTTCCTCTCTTTTTATCTGTTTTGAAGCATTCCTCTGCCTTGGCAGAAGACAAAGAAGGGGATTAAATTCTGCTTTTGGAGGAGGAGCACAAACTTTGAGGTGTTAATTATGGGTGTGTGGCCAACTCTGAAAGGAAAATTTGTCCTGGGGAGGAGCAACAGATTATAATGGGGCAGGGGTGGGGGAGAGAAAGAGCACACAATTATTTCGTCAACAGGTTTTAATGACACCCTTGCGCCCTTTTTGGGGGGTTGGTCCCTCAAAGAGCATTCACCTCTACTCACAGCCATTTTTCACTGGTCAGACACACCTATTTGATTTATCTCATCTCCATTCACCTCTGGCAGCCTGGGAAGAGAGAAAGCCTGAGAAGAGGAAAAAATGTTCTGATTGATGTATTAGCTCTTTTGTTCTTGGCTCAAAACTATGTCTTTTCTGCTGAAGTAATTAACCCCAACTTGTACTTAAAGTATTATGGACTATAATGAATATTGCATTTATTACATTAAGTCTTTTTTTTGGGGGGGGTGGTAAAACCTGTTCAGTAGATCAGGGGTTTGTGGTGAGAAAGAGAGAGAGAGAAAGGGAGAGAGAGAGTGCATGCATGTGTGTGCTGTGTCTGAGGAGGTCTGCAGAGATATGAGTGCATTATGAGGTAGTGTCGGCCTTCAGACCAACTGAAATATGAGAACAGCAAAAGCAAGAAAGAGTGCTTGTGTGTATGTGTGTGTGTGTGTTTGTGTGAGAAAGAGAGAGAAAGGGAGAGATAAGAGTGACAAGTCTTCTTGACAATATTTTCTGCTGGTGGCAATGCAATATTACTCAAGAGTATGGCTAATCTGCATTGTTGATTAAGAGTGTCAGGTTAAGAATGTATGTTGCTGTCATCTTCAGGAAGTCTCCCGAATTGATCCCCTCTTTTTGAGGTGTTAGAGGCGCCTGAATGTCTTGGGTCTTAAGCAGATATTTATATATATATAATATGTATATGTGTATGTGTGTGTGTATATTATATGTATATATATATATATATATATATGTATGTGTGTATGCATGTATATGTATGTGTGTATGTGTGTGTATGTGTGTATATATATATATATATATATATATATATATATATATATATATATATATATATATTCCTGACTTGCTCCATCATTCCCTAAGGCTCTATGGAGGGCAAACCTGCCCATACACAGTATTCCCCTGCCCAGCTGAAACACATCTACCACTCTAACATATCCACTTTCCTTTAATTTCACAGGAATGTGACCAGGTTCATATCGATGATGTGGCCTCAGATGACAACGGACAGGACTTGAGGTATGGTGGTTCCCCTCATAATGCTGGTATAGTCTCACAGGGAGACTGCCGTGGAGTATATTAAGATCTCTAATAAAATGAATGATATACCTCATAAAAACTGCCAGCTTTTTTTTTCATGCTGCATACCATTGCCATATTAGGAATTATACCTATTGTTTTTTAACATACTTTGGAAGCAATCCCTGTTTCCCAAGGCTGATGTTTAAGAGCATTTTTTATCATGTCAGCAAAAGTGGTCTATTTAACCCTTTAATCTTCTATTACTCTTCTTCTTCTGCTCTTATTTATCTTTACACACAGTTTATTTAGTAACTATAGTTAAAAGAATAGGAATGTTTCATAGTGAAGTGACAAATGTAAAAACAATGCAGAAAGAAGTTAATTCAGACATTGACTGTGTGTTTGGTTAATTTTGTTTGTTTAATTTTGTTCATTTCATTTGTTTTAGAATAACTCAGCCCTCATAGGACTTCCTTAACCGAATCCTGTATGAATCATTTAGACTTTTTTTTCTGCCTATGAAACATGAACAGGTTTCCAACCATTTTCTTCAACCTCGATAGTAAATCAAGTAGTAGGATACCCATGCTGTTGGTCTAAAACCACAAAGTGAACTTTTAGAAGGAATCTTAAGTTGCACCGGTTCTGGCAAACCTTTCACATGTGTATTTTTTTCTGTATACAGTGGTGTGCAAAAGTGTTGGCCCCCTTCCTGATTTCTTATTTTTTTGCATGTTTGTCACACTTTAATGTTTCAGATAATCAAACACATTTAAATATTAGTCAAAGATAACACAAGTAAACACATCATGCCGTTTTTAAATGAAGGTTTTTATTATTAAGGGAAAACAAAATCTAAAACTACATGGCCGTGTGTGAAAAAGTATTTGCCCCCTAAGCCTAATAACTGGTTGGTCCACCCTTAGCAGCAACAACTGCAATCAAGCGTTTTCCATAACTTGCAATGAGTCTGTTACAGCGCTGTGGAGGAATTTTGGCCCACTCATCTTTGCAGAATTGTTGTAATTCAGCCACATTGGAGGGTTTTCGAGCATGAACCACCTTTTTAAGGTCATGCCACAGCATCTCAATCGGATTGAGGTCAGGACTTTGACTAGGCCACTCCAAAGTCTTCATTTTGTTTTTCTTCAGCCATTCAGAGGTGGACTTGCTGGTGTGTTTTGGATCATTGTCCTGCTGCAGAACCCAAGTTCGCTTCAGCTTGAGGTCACAAACAGATGGCCGGACATTCTCCTTCAGGATTTTTTGGTAGACAGCAGAATTCATGGTTCCATTTATCACAGATAGTCTTCCTGGTCCTGAAGCAGCAAAACAGCCCCAGACCATCACACAACCACCATATTTTACTGTTGGTATGATGTTCTTTTTCTGAAATGCGGTGTTACTTTTACGCCAGACGTAATGGGACACAGACCTTCCAAAAAGTTAAATTTTTGTCTCGTCCGGGATCATCAAGATGTTTTCTGGCAAAACTGAGACGAGCCTTTATGTTCTTTTTGCTCAGCAGCAGTTTTTGTCTTGGAACTCTGCCATGCAAACCATTTTTGCCATCTTTCCTATGGTGGAATCATGAACACTCACCTTAACTGAGGCAAGTGAGGCCTGCAGTTCTTTAGATATTGTTGTGGGTAATTTTGGTTGGCCGGTCACTCCTGGGAAGGTTCTCCACTGTTCCATGTTTTCGCCATTTGTAGATAATGGCTCTCACTGTGGTTCGCGGCAGTCCCAAAGGTTTAGAAATGGCTTTATAACCTTTTCCAGACTGATAGATCGGTAGGTTTGTGACCTCAAGCTGACGCGAACTTGGGTTCTGCAGCAGGACAACGATCCAAAACACACCAGCAAGTCCACCTCTGAATGGCTGAAGAAAAACAAAATGAAGACTTTGGAGTGGCCTAGTCAAAGTCCTGACCTCAATCCGATTGAGATGCTGTGGCATGACCTTAAAAAGGTGGTTCATGCTCGAAAACCCTCCAATGTGGCTAAATTACAACAATTCTGCAAAGATGAGTGGGCCAAAATTCCTCCACAGCGCTGTAACAGACTCAGTGCAAGTTATTGAAAACGCTTGATTGCAGTTGTTGCTGCTAAGGGTGGCCCAACCAGTTATTAGGCTTAGGGGGCAAACACTTTTTCACACAGGGCCATGTAGTTTTGGATTTTGTTTTCCCTTAATAATAAAAACCTTCATTTAAAAACTGCATGATGTGTTTTCTTGTGTTATCTTTGACTAATATTTAAATGTGTTTGATTATCTGAAACATTAAAGTGTGACAAACATGCAAAAAAAATAAGAAATCAGGAAGGGGGCCAACACTTTTTCACACCACTGTATATCTTTTTGTGTATGTGTATGCAGCACATATAACTTTGGAACAGACGGCTTTCAGAGTCCAGCCGGAGGCAGTGCTCTGTGCTTAGGCTCAGGGGTCCACGGCGGCGTTGACTGGATGAGGAAACTGGCCTTCCGCTACCGGCGGGTAAAAGAGATCTACAACACGTTCAAGAATAATGTAGGAGGTGAGTATTAAAGAATTAATAACTGTTCAGAGCTGTCAACAGCATTAAAACTCATTGTTTGTGTGCCACAGTTTTAGAATTTGATTGTTGTGGGTTTTGATTGGCAGGTTTGCTGGGGAGTCCAAAGCGAGAGGAATGGCTTCAGCTGAGGCGAGAAATGGAGGTTTTGACTGATCTGTGGCTTACGCAGGCTCTGAAGGCTCTAGCTCTTATTAACTCCAGGTGAGAAGCACTCACAAAGAAAATAAATGGCAGCATTTTCAAGCACTCTTTTTATACACATTGCTAGAATAGTCCAAAGATTAAGTTAAGCTAGCATGTAAATTTGATTTTGAATGAATGCTTTTAATGCCTTTAATGCTTGGAATGACTTATGTTTGACACTTGACACTAGATTGCTTTCTGCTCTCTTCTAATTCAGAAACTATAATTGTATAGTTGCTGAATTAACGAACACTGTTGTCTCTGCTTCCTCTTCCTCCCAGACCAAACTGTGTGAATGTGATGGTCACCACCACTCAGCTGATCCCAGCTCTTTCCAAAGTGCTGCTCTACGGTCTGGGAGGAGCTTTTCCCATTGAAAACATTTACAGTGCCACCAAAACTGGTATGTGCCCTTCTGCTACACTAACAGGAAACACCTTTGGTTAAACATGACCTCAGACAGAAATGTGAGCTTGTGCTGTGCATCATTTTGTTCAGGTAAAGAGAGCTGTTTCGAGAGGGTGACTCAGAGGTTCGGGAGGCGAGCCGTGTACGTGGTAATCGGAGATGGAGTAGAAGAGGAAACTGTGGCAAAGAAGGCAAGATTCAGCAGACCTTATACTATTACCATTTCATCATTGATCGTACTTGAAGAAATCCTATTTCCAAGATATTTGAACATTCTCGGTATTTAATGCTGTTTTGGAGCAGATCCGGTCAGCAGAATCCATTACTATCTTCAAAAATGTCTCACTTCAGAAAGACTCAGGTCTTCTCTGAACACTTAACTAACCACTAACTTGTCACAAGGAATACCCGCACTTACACTAGTATTTCCTCTTTTGTAAGATGCTTCGGATAAAATGTAAACTCTTTCATATGGAGGAAAAGAAGTAATGAATCTGGACTGTCCATTAAAGTTATTCATAGCTATTCAGTTTTCATTCATTTATTAAGTTGTTGTTGGATACCTCGTGTTGTTATGTGAGCATTAACTCTATCTCTAATTTCTTACAGAAAAACATGCCATTCTGGAGGGTAACATGCAGAGCAGACCTGGAGGCACTAAGCCATGCACTAGAGTTGGACTACCTCTAGAGGGCAGGATCTTGAACAAAAATATTTCTTTTCAATTGGTCAACTGTAATCACGTGGCCAAGCCAAGAACTGCAGGACCAATCAGCCAGGAGTTACAAACATGCAGAAAACTTATTTGTTCCAAATCAGTTTAGAAAACACTTTTCTTTTCCCTTCTTACATCTGTTTGTGACAGCAGTTTTATACAATGGCACATTGCACTGGAGACAATAATAATTTTAGAACCAGAGTGCTTTAAAGGACCAAAACGTTTGTGCTTATTGATATGAGACAACATGACTTCAGGACAAATTTTTATGTATCATGTGCGATGTGAAAGGTAAGGTTTTGGATTTTTAAAAAAGTGTGCAAATATTTATGTTTTCTACGAATTCACAAGCAGCTGCTGTTGTTTGTCGTAGATGAGACTTCTTCATATCTCACTCAGAGACTTATTCTGCATTCTGACTTATGCTTTATGAGGAAAAAAGATACACTCTTTAATTTTCCTCTAAGTACTATTAAAATATCAACCTTTTTTTTTTTTTTTTTTTTTTTTTTTTTTTTTTTTTTTTACAACTGTGAAATACAATAAAAATTCTTTTTGAACAAATAAAGCACAATTGGGGGAATTATCTGTATCACTGAAAATCAGTTGGGAAATATGTAGATATAACAATTTTAATTTGTAAGTTTTCCTGATCATTTCTATCAATAATGCAATAATGTGTTGATTACGTTACTGATTCAGATACTGATCCATTCTTTTAGGTAAACCAACTTTTAGGTAAAAAATAAAAATGAAATAAATGTTTTTGAAACTGTGTGATATTCCACTCAATGTATTTCTTTCTCTAAAATACTATATACTATTTAATAACACGTTTAAAAAAAAAAAAGCCAGTGCAAGATAACATTATAACTAATCCCAAAAATAGCCAAAGTATAAAGCTGAATCTATTGAGAAAGGTGACAATCATCTACGTAACTTATAAATATTTTTGCGAGGTGATTTCTTAAGCACTAGAAAATATCTCCTTCATTCCTCTTCACTATGTGCCTGGACCACGGTGATCTGTAATATTTGTTACTGGATGTACATTTGATTTTATTTTTCTTTCTGTTAACGTTACTGAAGTTTATATGTTTGTTTCTTTCCTGTATGGAATCTGTACGGTTGTCTTTGGAATTGCATGTGCCTTTTACACTGCCTGTCCTCCTAGCTATTATTTGTATATATGGTTTTATTGTTGATTTGTTGTTGGGTCAATATGATAGAACAATAAAAAAAAAATAAATTAATTGCATTAAACCGATGCACTAATTTGTTATCTAATGTAATTGCAGATCAATGCAAGGATTTTTTTTTTTTAATGTTAAGGATATGAATTTCTGCTGGAAATTTATGTATCGCTTGTTTAACAGTAAGACAAAGGAGCTTTACAAAAATTCAGATTTACATACCAAATTTATTTGGAGGGTACAAGGTTGAAACACAAATGTATACAAAATGTTTAACTCGATCCCACTGCAATCACAGAAAAGGAAAAATTCCTGCTTTGTTTCATGTCTAGTTAAAACAAATTCCAAGCGCCTTGAAGGGTTTGTTACTGTGTTGTAAAAGGTGTTTAAAATGTAATCAAATTAGTACAAGTCTCACTTGTTGAAACCCCATTGTAACATCTATCAAAATACTCCCAAGGAAAGAGAACATTCCTTAAGACTGAATGAGAAGATGCCTTTGGGGCAATTGTGATTTCTGTGCATTTCATAGAGTGCCACCTTCAGGCGAAAATCAGAATATGTAAGGAAGAAATGAAAAAAAAAAAAGTGATAAAGCTTCAAGTGGGATAACACAACTAATGAGCTTGCTATCTAGTATACTGGTCAGACATAATAGTTACATCATAACTCATCCATCCATCTATCCATTTTCAGTAGCACTTATCCAACACAGAGTCACAGGGAGCCTGGATCTCGTCACAAGGTAGGGGACACCCTGGACTGGGTGCCAACCCATTTGAGGGCACAACTGCACACAGACTCACACACTTTAACTACATATTAAAGATCTTAAAAATACCAAATAAATAATAATACAGAATGGTTATCTAGCTGGTTCAGAACATTTAGTTCATGTTAATGTAACTATTATGTCAAGTAATTCAGGCCTATGAAATGATATCATGGTCAAAATCTAAACGTAAATGTCATACGAGAAGCAATGGATCAGTAACATTTGCCACCTTTTTTGGTATTCTTAAGTTCCTCTTTTAACTGCCGATATGTTTGTCTTTGAGCTTGATTCTTGTTACAGGGGAGAAACCACTTTCCAGTATATCTTGAGGTTACACTGGAAAGAAAACACGGTCTGAGAACAGTCATCCATTTTAAAATCCAGCATGTCACTCATGCTAACTGATAGCCAACTAGATAGTGATTAAAACAACACTTTGTGTCAATACTGTAGCCTGTCGATCAGATCTGGCAATAACTCGAGATGAGCTTGTGTTTTAGCAGCATCCTAATCGTCCTGTTGTCCATCAGCATGCAGTGCTGGACATGGCTCATTATTTTAATGATCAATGGCGCCCTCTAGTGTTTTGCTCAATTTTGAACTTTTAAATGTCCATGAATGTCAAGGGTTAGTGAATTAACTGTGGAGTCAATGTGAATAAGAATAAATCAGGTGAAATGATCTGCTGTGCTACTGACAAGAAGTGAGCAAAACATTCTCCAAAATGTCCCTATTCTTCCAAAGAATGAGCTAGCACTGTACACTGAAAAACAATAGGAAAGCTGTAAAGCACATGTTGGCCCTTTAACTATAAATGACCTTTCATGACCCCACTTAATATAGATTTATTTTATGACTCATTGCTTAAGTGTGTAAAATAATATTTTTTGTATTTATTGGCACCATAAAGCTTTTTATTCCACTCACAGCCATTTTTTTGTTTAATGAGCCTGTTGAGGTTTGTATTAATCCCTATTCAATTCATGTAGCCACTCAAATCTAAAAAAAATAAATGCAATAACTTTGATCATTTTTGTTAAAACTAGAGTTATGCAATGAACACAGTTACAGAGAGGAAATTATAATTTCTTTCTATAACTTCTATCATTTTATTTATAACCACACTATCCAGTACATAAGGATAAGTTTCATTCTGAGTTTGGTTCTTTTCAGGGTTTCTTGCTCATATCTTGTCAGGGAGTTTTTCCTTGCCACCATCACCTCTGGCTTTCTTATTAAGAATGAATTTAACATTTATTATTTGCTTTTCCCAGGGGGGCACGGTGGCTTAGTGGTTAGCATGTTTGCCTCACACCTCCAGGGTTGGGGGTTCAATTCCCACCTCCACTGTATGTGTGGAGTTTGCATGTTCTCCCCGTGCCTCGGGGGTTTCCTCTTCCAGTCCAAAGACATGCATTGTAGGTTGATTGACATCTCTAAATTGTGTGTGTGTGCCCTGCAATGGGTTGGCATGCCATCCAGGGGGTATCCTGCCTTGACGCCTGTGATAGGTACAGGCTCCCTGTGACCTGAGTATAGATCGGATAAGCAGTAGACAATGAATTATTTGTTTCCTTACTTTTTTATATTTCTGTAAGGCTGCTTTGTGACATTGTCTATTGTTAAATGTGCTATACAAATAAAATTGTATTCAATTCAATTCAATTCAATTCAGTTCAGGGTTTAGTTCGGTTCGGTTCGGTTCAGTTCAGTTCAATTCAATTCGATTCATTCTTTTACTTCTGCTTATCCAGAGCCGGGTCGGGGGGGCAGCAGTCTAAGCAGGGATGCCCATCCTTCCCTCTCCCCAGACACTTCCTCCAACTCTTTTCCCCAGGGATCCCAAGGCTGTTTTAATTCAATTCAATTCAATTCAATTCAATTCAATTCAATTCAATTCAAAAATAAATGTTAGATGAAGTGACAAGGAAAGATACAGTTTAATTGCCTTTTTTTCTGAGAGCGTAGATAATATGTACAAACCCATTCAGGAGGTTGTGTTTCTTGGCTATTGATGGTTAGCAGTGAGTAATTGGACTATTCAGGTCCCCATAGATCAGCACACTTCCTCATCATGGACACTAAAATTAATCCCAACCTCAGAGACAAAAATGAGCATGATATTCCTATTACTGTAGGAAACTTGTTCTTTCAAAGATATAAATAAGCTGCTTCACAAGTTTAAGCAGTTATCAGGCTGATGGATCAGTTAAATCAAGCTGGTACAGCAGCATAACTAAGATATTTCCAGTATAGTAATGCTGCATTTGAAATCACTCTTTTTTAATCACTCCTTAGTATAAAGGCTCTTCTATATAGATAACTACACACACTGTCCACTTTAATAGGAACACCTGTACACCAACTCAATTATGCATTTATGCAATCAGCCAATCACAGCACAGTGCATAAAATCTTGCAGAATAAGGGTCACAAACTTCATTTAATATCCAAACAAAACATCAGAATGAAGAGAAATTATGATCCCTGTGATTTTTAATTGTGGCAAGGTTATTGGTACCAGAAAGGCTGGTTTGACTATTTTATAAACTATTAATCCTGGGATTTTCACACACAACTGTCTCTAGAGATTAAACAGAATAATGTGAAATATAAAACACACTGAGTGAGTGACAGTTCTGTGGGTTCTAAGTGGTTTGAATTTCCAGGAAGTTTGGTGTGGTAAGCAAAAAAAGCATCTCAGCATGCACAAAACAAATATATATACAACAATGTATTTGTGTGTTCTGTTCAATGTGTAAAAGAACATACTGTTCTTTTATTGCTGTTCAAAGTGGCACAGCCTCACACACCCAAACACACTCACACACACCTTAATAAATACCATCATTTCCTCCATCTTGGATAAGAATCACAAGGCTTATTGTTTATCAGGCTGAGTTAGTAGATGATACAGGGACTCATAAAGTAAAATCAACATCTTTCACAACCTATTACAGCAAAACCTTGAATAAATTAAAAGAAACATAAACACACACATTATCATTGCTGACTCTACTTTACTTTGCAATCCAGTGTTCAGCATAACAAGTATATGGCTACAAACTCCAGTAGGTTCTAGACTTTAGCCGGGTCAAGGCCTTGAGAAGTCACTTGAAACATGAGGAACACAGACACAGCCCACAAGAGAGGTCAAAGGGAGCATGGCCTTGGGCACCCACCGCTGACGCTGCACATCAGCCATGAACACACGATCAACATGTAATACTGAGGAGTTCACTCACTCCATTGCCCTGGCTGCACTCCATGAACCTGAAGCATGCAGATGGGATGTTTCCTAAGGCTCTGTTTGACACACATTGACACACATGCATCCTTGGAAAAAGGTATGATTTTTCTTTTCAAAAATTTCTCAGCCTCCAGAAATTCTGTATTTGACTTCATGTCTAGCATCCCTGTGATATAAATACTGTATGAAAGTGCACACATGTCAAATCAAAATCCATTTTGTTATCCTTCACTGTGGGACAAGCAGTCAAGCAGTGAGTGAGATATTTCTGAACCTGCACCTAACATCAGTGCATATGAAGACAAACATATATAGGATGTAAAAATACCATTAGTTATATTTATAGGTTTAAGTGTTGAGGAGAACTCACCCGTTCAACATGCACAATGAGGAGGATGCTAAGAAAACTCAATGATTACAATTTTAGAATTTTTTTGTGGTCCATTTGCTCTTACAAAGATTGATGGCACCACAAATTATGCTGAATAGCAAAATATTTCAGCTTCTGTCAAGACATTAAGATGTAAACAATATGCTCAGAAGTTTCTGGACACCTTTCCATCACACCCATATATGGTTCTTGCCATCTAAATGTGGAGGCATACAATTGTTCAGAATGTCTTCGTATGCAGTAGCATTAAGATTTCCCTTCACTGGAATTAAAAAGCTCAAAATCTGTTCCATAATGACAATGCCCCTGTGCACAAAGCACGGTCCATAAAGATCAACCAACAGCAATCCCCAACCTTTCTAACAATCTTGAGACTGAATAGGCACAAATCTCCACAGCCACAATCCAAAACCTAATAGAAAGCCTTTCTAGAAGAGTGGGGGTTATAATAAAAGAAAGAGGAACCAACTCCATATTATTGCCCATGGTCTTGGAATGGGATGTGCAACATCACATATGGGTGTGATAGTCAGTTCTCCACATACTTTTGGCCATGTTGTGTAACTTTAAATGTTGTTAAAAGTCAGTACAGAAATGGTTGTGGGTCACAAAATGTATATATTGCCATCTCATTCTCCAGATTTGAACTCTATTGTAAAAACCTGTGATTTGAACTAAAGAATCTGGGCAGCATAGGAAAAAATATAACTATGAAAGAGCTTGAAATGTTCTGTCTGGAGAAGTGCTCCAGAATTCCTGTACATGTTTTGTAGCATTTCCTCAACCATTACAGGAATTAGCTCCAGAGGAGGTTTCACTAAATATTCCAGCTGTTTTTGGCTGCTCCCTGTTCGGGGTCACCACAGCAGACCAACTGGTCCGTACAACAACTGGCACAGGTTTTTACGCCGGATGCCCTTCCTGACACAGCCCTCCCATTTTTCCGGGCTTGGGACCGGCACTGCATTTAGTGGCTGAGGTTTGGGCACTGATCCCGGGCCTTCCGCATGGTAGGCGAGAAACCTACCACTGAGCCACCAATGCCCTTAATTTCACCAAATGTTCTAGTATTAAGCCTAAAATATCATTTATTGCATGTGAGCACCAATAGTTTATGGAGCTGAGACTATGCCATGGCAGAAGTGAAAAACCTTGTTCTGGAAAAATATAGAGATGGACACAATTCTTCTACTCCAGGAGGCTACATCTGATCATATGTATGTTTTTCTTTACGCTATTGAGCCTTTTACACATTTTCTGATACCAATCTGCAATAACAAGTTATCTTCACATCACATCACTTCACATCAGCTTCTCCTAAATCTATCATCAACTCTCTGGTTTCATTCATATTATAAAAATAAAAAGTGAAAATAAATAAATAGATAAGCCCAATATTATCATCCCTGCACTGGCTACCTGTTAAGTATAGAATTGATTATAAACTAGCACTACTTACGTACAAGACTCTAAATGGTTCAGCTCCCACATATCTAGCCAGTGTTCTAACAAATTACAATCCATCACGCTCCTTAAGATCTCGAAACTCCGGACTTCTGGTAGTTCCCAGAATATCAAAGTCTACAAAAGGGGGTAGAGCTTTTTCGTATTTAGCTCCTAAACTTTGGAACAGTCTTCCTGACAGTGTTCGGGGCTCAGACACAGTCTCCCAGTTCAAACGTAGACTAAAGACATATCTCTTTAGCCAGGCATACACCTAATAAATCCCATAACTTTGTGCTCCAATACATCTGATTAAATGCACATCATCATCTAGTGCCTGCTAATATTATGAATAGCAGCTACGCTAATTCCTTTCCATTTGTTTCCCTTCTTCTACCCACCCCCGAGACACACAGAGATTGTGCCAGCTCCTGTGGCATCCAGAGATGGACCAGCTCCAGTCGGGTTCTACTTTCTGAGGACTGAAGAATTCAAAGCAGCACTGCCAACCCTATGTGGACATTTTACACATAACATTCTACACATGCTGTATCTGCATCACACAACTAATGCAGATAGGGCATTGTTCATATCACACTCTCCGGTGTCACCCAGATGAGGATGGGTTCCCTTTTGAGTCTGGTCTCAAGGTTTCTTCCTAATACCATCTAATGGAGTTTTTCCTTGCCACAGTCGCCTGAGTCACCTCAGGCTTGCTCACTAGGGAAAATTTTGTCTAACATTTAGGACTGTTTGTTTGTACGTTTATTGTTTCTTATGTTCTGTAAAGCTGCTTTGAGACAATGCTCTTTGTTAAAAGCGCTATACAAATAAAATTGAATTGAATTGAATGAATAAACAAATAAATAAATAAATAAATAAATAAATAAATAAATAAATAAATAAAACCCCGCTACTACTACTACTACTACTACTACTACTAGTACTACTACTACTAATAATAATAATAATAATAATAAGGAATTGGTGTACAATTAATGAATTTAAATGTATCTGAAGATTAATTCTATAGAATTTAGAATGGCTTATATTGTTGTGTTTCTGTTTAGACTCAATAAACACCCACTTCACGGAACCAATAAGATTTCAGGTTCACAAATCACACCTCATATCTCTGTGTATTCTGTTAGACTTGGTTTATTAGCATGTCATCAAAGGAGAATAGGTGTACTGTGGACAGAGCAGTGTCCACAAGAGAACAGCAAGAGAAATGTAATAAACGGAGAAAAAGATGGATTAACTCAACATATATGTTGCTTTTTGTTTAAAGACAAATAAAGCTCTTAATTGAAAACAAGAAAAAGAACATTCAGTAGAGATTAGAGAGAGATGGGGGAGAGAGGAGGTTGTGGGGTTTATATGTTTGTCAGAGGTCATAAAGTGCATGTTTAAGCTCTGTGGTTATTCACTGTGGTAGTGTAAGAGTTCAGAGCTCATAAGACATAATGTCCCTTTGAACCTGACTTTTGGTCCTTAGCCAGAAAAAACTCCCCATATTCCCTGGTGCTGGCCTCTTATATCACATAGAATCAGGCCTCAAACACACACAAACAAGCACATACACACACATATGAACACACAAGCACTCACACATTATCTCTCCTACCTGGTTGAGTGATGAATTCATTGTGCAAAAAAGAGCACAATAAAAAAGTCTAAAATTACCGGTCAAAGGTAACATTCAAGCAGTGACAAATTGATCAATTGTTTTTCTTTCTATTCTATTGTTTTTAAATAGTTTATGTATGGAAGGTGTGCAGAAATTACAAACACATGTAGTCTTGATCTGAGTGTCTACAACCAGGAGCACATGAATGTAGCAACCTGTTGTGTCCAAATGTTCAAGCACACTGACCTCCTCACCATATCATCAATACAACCTTGGCACAGGAGATGGCACCACAAGCAGACAGATGTTGTAATGTTGGCTTTCATATGGCAATGTGACTATTGAGCTTCGATTTGCAAATGGTCTACAATGGAAGCCATCCAATAGTGTACAGACTTTGCCAGACATTTATTTGTTGATGGAACATTTTAACCAACACTGGAGATCACAGAGATCACTCTTTACCTGTTTGGACCTGCTTGTGGAAGCACTTGTTTTGCCCCAGTGTCTGTGTTTTCTTCACCAATGAGGCCTGACATTGCTCAAGCCTTTGACGTGTGTATTTACGAGCAGATTGTGCAACCATAAATTCTTCTGCTCATTTAAAAAAAAAAAAAAAGTTTTGTTCCACTGCACTCCAACTACCTATACTCCTGCTGGATTTTTTAATGGATGTCCCCTTTGAACATCTTAAGTATATTGCCCTGGAAAGTTCATAGGCCATCTCTAACAACCCAGCTGAAGTAAACTGTTGTCTGTGAGCTAGTTCTATTAACATAATTTATTATTATGTGGTAAACAAGTTCACAGCTCAGATAAAGCTCACTTTCAACATGCTGCATATTATATCATGGGAAGTAATTGTATGAGAGATAAGATCACCAAGGGTTCAGAGCTCTTGCTGATCTTATCATGTAATTCGTAACTCGTATAGTATTAAGGCCAGGTATCATAAACCAAAAGGCATGTTTTTCCTCATGTCACAATAAAATTTATCCGGTTGAAAATGCAATTGTCTTGCAAATGTGTATTAATACTACTAATAAATAAATAATAATCTTTATAAGATTCAATAATAAAAGTACTAGTCTTCTTCTTCTTCTTTCGGCTTTTCCCTTCAGGGGTCGCCACAGCAAATCATCTCTCTCTACCTATCCCTATCTTCTGCATCCTCAACACTGCACCCACTAGCTTCATATCCTCATTAATTCCATCCATATACCTCCTCTTTGGCCTTCCTCTTTGCCTCCTGCCTGGCAGCTCCATGTCCAACATTCTCCTACCAATATACTCACTCTCCCTCCTCTGAACATGTCCAAACCATCTTAATCTGGCCTCCCTAACTTTGCCCCCCATATGTCCAACATGAGCTGTCCCTCTGATGTACTCGTTCCTAATCCTGTCCAATCTTGTCACTCCCAAAGAGAACCTCAACATCTTCAGCTCTGCTACCTCTAGCTCTGGCTCCTGTCTCATCCTCAGTGACACTGTCTCTAAACGATACAGCATGGCCGGTCTCACCACTGTCCTGTACACCTTCCCCTTGATTCTCGCTGATATTTTCCTATCACACAGAACTCCCGACACCTTTCTCCACCCATTCCAACCTGCCTGCACTCACTTCTTTACCTCTTTCCCACACTCTCCATTACTCTGGACTGTTGACCCCAAGTACTTAAACTCCTGTACCTTCTTCACCTCTTCACCCTGTAACCTTACTGTTCCACTTCCCTCCCTTTCATTCACACACATGTACTCAGTCTTACTACGACCGACTTTCATTCCTCTTCTCTCCAGCGCAAACCTCCACCTCTCCAGGTTTTCCTCCACCTGCTCCCTGCTCTCACTACAGATCACAATGTCATCTGCAAACATCATTGTCCAAGGAGACTCCTGTCTGACCTCCTCTGACAACTGGTCCATCACTATAGCAAATAGGAAGGAGTTCAGAGCCAATCCCTGATGTAGTCTCACGTCCACATTGAACTCCACTGTCTGACCTACAGCACACCTCACCACTGTCCTGCTCCTCTCATACATGTCCTGCACCACTCTGACATACTTCTCTGCTACTCCTGACTTCCTCACACAGTACCACAGCTCTTCTCTTGGCACCCTGTCATACGCTTTCTACAAGTCTACAAACACACAGTGCAACTCCTTCTGACCATCCCTATACTTCTCCATCAAAATTCTCAGAGCAAAAATTGCATCTGTTGTGCTCTTTCTGGGCATGAAGCTATACTGCTGCTCACAAATTTCCACTACCTTCCTTAACCTAGCTTCCACTACTCTTTCCCATAGCTTCATTGTATGGCTCATCAACTTTATAGTTGCTGCAACTCTGCACGTCACCCTTATTCTTAAAGATCGGCACTAACACACTTCTTCTCCATGCCTCAGGCATCCTCTCACTCTCTAAAACCCTGTTGAACAAACTAGTTAAAAATTCCACTGCTGCCTCTCCTAGACACTTCCAGACCTCCACCGGGATGTTGTCAGGACCAACTGCCTTTCCACTTTTCATTCTCTTCAAAGCCTTCCTGACTTCATCCTTTCTAATCTTATCTACTTTCTGTTCCACAGAGTTCACCCCTTCTACTCTTTTTTCCCTGTCATTTTCCTCATTCATCAGCTCCTCAAAGTACTCCTTCCATCTCTGTACACTCTCCTCACTTGTGAGCACCCTTCCATCTCTATCCTTAATAACTCTAACTTGCTGCACATCCTTCCCATCTCGATCCCTCTGCCTAGCTAACCTGTACAAGTCCTTCTTTCCTTCTCTAGTGTTTAACCTAGTGTACAACTCGTCATATGCCTCTGCTTGGCCTTAGACACCTCCCTCTTCACTCTGCGCTGTAACTCTGTAAACTGTATTCCTGTCTATTCTCTTCAGTCCTGTCCATGTCCCACTTCTTCTTGGCTAACCTCTTCCTCTGGATACTATCCTGAACTTCCACATTCCATCACCAAGTCTAATTATCTTCTTCACTCCTTCCAGATGACACACCCAGCACCTTTCTCCCTGTCGCCCTGATCACTTCTGCTGTAGTTTCCCAGTCAATTGGCAGCACTACCTGACCACCCAGAGCCTGCCTCAACTATTGTCTAAATTCCTCACAACATTCCTCCTTTTTCAGCTTCCACCACTTGGTTTTTTTCTCTATCTTACAGTCAGTAATATCTTTCAGATTGCCTCTTCTACATAGGATGTAGTCTACCTGTGTTCTCCTACCTCCACTCTTGTAAGTCACTCTATGCTCCTCCCTCTTCTAAAAATAGTACATGACTACAGCCATGTCCATCCTCTTAGCAAAGTCCACTACCATCTGTCCTTCTAGGTTCCTTTCCTTAACTCCAAACTCGCCCATCACCTCCTCATCACCTCTGTTCCCCTCACCAACATGTCCATTAAAATCCGCTCCTATCACCACTCTCTCACCCGTGGGAATACTCTCCATCACCTCATCTAATTCACTCCAGAATCTCTCTTTCTCCTCTAACTCACAACCTACCTGTGGGGCATAACCACTAACAACATTCAACATCACCCCTTCAATCTCTAACTTCAGACTCATCACCCTGTCTGACACTTTCTTCACCTCCAGAACATTCCTCACAAACTCCTCCTTCATGACCACACCTACCCCATTTCTCTTACTATCCACACCATAATAAAACAGCTTGAATCCTGCTCCTATACTATGAGCCTT
Source organism: Hemibagrus guttatus (assembly GCA_033459395.1). NCBI lineage: Eukaryota > Metazoa > Chordata > Actinopteri > Siluriformes > Bagridae > Hemibagrus > Hemibagrus guttatus. Next base: position 21,270,878 of record JAUCMX010000001.1, read on the forward strand.
GCTACCCTTCCACCTGGTCTCCTGTACACACAGTATATCCACCTTCCTTCTCGCCATCATATCAGCCAAATCTCTACCTTTCCCTGTCATAGTACCAACATTCAGAGTTCCTATTCTCAGTCCTACACTCTTACCTTTCCTCTTCTCTCTCTGTCTGTGCACTCTCCTCCCTCCTCTACTTCTTCGACCAACAGTAGCCCAATTTCCACCGGCGCCCTGAAGGTCAACGGCGCCGATGGCGGTCGTTGTTAACCCGGGTCTTGACCGATCCGGTATGAAATTCAGAGTACTGACGATTCGCATGGTTAAATTTGGCAATGTTTTACGCCGGATGCCCTTCCTGACGCAACCCTCTCTATTTATCCGGGCTTGGGACCGGCACAGAAGTCACTGGACTGTGACTCGCATGGCTAGATTAATAAAAGTACTAGTAAAATGTAAAAAATTAATTCTGAATAATGTCAATAATAATTGTAGAAATGTTTACTTAATAATAATAATAATAATAATAATAATAATAATAATAATAATTATTATTATTATTATTATTATTATTATTATTATTATTATTATTATTATTATTATTATGCAGGAAAACATTCAGGTAAGTAGACTGGTTACTGTAAAACTTCTTCAAAGTGTGAATAGGGGAGTGTGGGGAAGGGTGGGATGGGGTGGTGAGATGCCCTGCAATGGACTGGTATCACATTTCTGGTCTTAAGCTTTTTATCTTGTACTCTGTTAGCAAATGTCCTCTCTGTGACATTCCTTGATCCAATACTTGATGCTTATGGACATGACATAATAACACAGAGTCACTCTAGAGCAGCTTCAAGAATTAGGAGTGGGAGTACTTCCCAAACATTTGTATGCAATGTATTGTATGTATGTGTTACAGACACGCCAGGCTCTCCACGCACACACTCACAGCGCACTCCCTCTCCTGAGTTCTAATAAGCACCTGAGAACCATCAACACCCTCCCTCACAGCACTACAAATACTACCACAGATCACTCTGCTTTCATCCAGTCTCGTTAACACAACCCTACTTCTGATGTTAACTGCTAGGACTCTCATGGTAACCTATATCCCTGTATCTCTAGAGATCTCCGCTCTTTCAGACCACGCCGCGCTTCCAGCGCCTACCCCGGGGTTCCACTCGCATCATGCCGGCCCACTTCCACGCTCCCTCTGCTATGACTCAAGCCACAGATCTCCTCCAGCATTCCTCAGATCCAAGAACAGTAATCAGCTCGCCCTCACCGAACTCTGCACGCTTCCCGCTATCCTGATTGTTTCAATAAACTCCACAGAAATCATACCTGTGTCTCTGTCCCCTTCTGTACATAACAGAAGACTGGACCAACATCGCCTGAAACAATCGGGATGAGTGCTCCGGATCCCGTCTCCGAGCTGGCGCTTCTCCGTGCACTCACCAGCGCTCCTGCGGCCGCGCCGCCAGCAATCACTTCCGCCTTCACCGCGACATCTCCTTCGCCTCCGGTGATCGCCAATCCCGTGGCCACCCCGGCGCCCTTCTCTGGCTCGGCGGAGGACTGTAATGTATTCCTGCTGCAGTGTTTGCTGGCCCTGGAGATGCAGCCACACCTGTACCCCGATGATCGGGCCAAAGTGGCCTTCATAATCTCTCATCTCGACGGGAAGGCCCTTCGTTGGGCCGAACCCATCTGGACCCAAAACAACCCCATCGTGACCTCCCTGCCAAACTTCATGAAACATTTCAAGGAGGTCTTTGGGAAGCCAGCATGAGACTTGTCGATAGGTGAGAGACGATTAATGTCGATTAAAGCAGGGTGTAATGTCGGTTTCTGATTATGCCTTACAGTTCCAAACTCTCGCGGCTGCCAGTGGCTGGAACGAGCAAGTCCTGATCACCACATATCGTCAGGGTCTCGATCCTCGCGTACGGCTGCATCTCGCTGCATACGAGGACTCCATTGGGCTGGAGAAATTCATCCAGCTCTCCATCAGGTTCACTACTCGTATGCAGCTGTGTCTCGAGGAGCACCAGGACCAGCCGTTATTCCCCACCACCCTCCGCCAGCCAGATCCCGTCAGTCACCCAGAACCAGCCAGCGAGTCCATGCACCTGGAGCACTCAGACCTCTCGACCACGGGGCGACAGCGAGAGCGGCAGAGGAGGCTGACCCAGAATCGGTGTTTCTATTGTGGCCGTTCGGGGCATTTCGTCATGGAATGCCCCTCCACCCGGCGCGATCGATGGTGGGTGTTCTGCTACCAGTACTAAATAAAATGAAACCACTTACTATTGCAGTCAATCTCGCTACCACTGATTTATGTCTTTCAGCCCATGCGCTCCTCGATTCTGGGTCAGCGGGGAACTTCATCTCCGGAACCCTCTACCGCCAGCTCAGCCTCAAAACCACCACCACACCGAAGGTTTACCAGATTCACGCGGTAACCGGGAAACCCCTTCGGAAGGTACGTCACCTTGCTGGTCCTCTTCACCTCCAGGTCGGGGCTCTGCACACAGAGGGGATCTATCTGCTGGTTCTGGAGGACTCAATGGCTGACATTGTCCTGGGCCACCCCTGGCAGGAGCAGCATAACCCCATCCTTTCCTAGAAGACAGGAGAAATCATGAAGTGGGGAGAGAAATGTTTCGGGGGCTGCTTTCCTAAACTCCCAGTTCCAGAACCCCCACATTCCCACGAAATCCCGGTTCATGCCACGTCCATGGAAAGCCCCCTCGAAGCACGTACGACGACTATCCCGGCTTGCTACTCCCGCTTCCATGATGTCTTCTGTCCCAGAAAAGCCTCCAAGCTACCCCCACATCGGTCATGGGACTGTGCCCTTGACCTCATTCCAGGTGAACCAGTGCCCAGAGGGAAGATCTATTCCCTCTCCATCCCAGAGGAGAAGGCCATGGAGGAATACATAAAGGAGGCTCTATCCCAAGGCCACATTCACCCGTCCACCTCTCCTGCTGCTTCAAGCTTTTTCTTTGTGGCCAAGAAGGACGGCGGCTTACGACCCTGCATTGACTACCGGGCTCTCAATAAGATCACAGTCAAGTTCAGGTACCCCCTTCCTCTTGTCCCCTCGGTGCTGGAGCACCACTGTGTTCACCAAGCTGGACCTCCGCAGCGCCTACAACCTCATCAGGATACGAGAGGGAGATGAGTGGAAGACCGCGTTCGTGACCCCCACCGGCCATTACGAGTACTTAGTCACGCCCTACGGACTTGTCAACGCCCCCTCCGTGTTCCAGGATTTTATGCATGAGGTACTCCGGGAGTTCCTTCATAAGTCGGTTCTGGTGTATATTGACGACATCTTGATCTACTCCCGGAGCATGGCCAAACACCGCCAGCATGTTGTGGAGGTCCTACAACGTCTAAGGAACTACCAACTATTCCTCAAGGCCGAGAAGTGTGTCTTCCACCAGTCCTCCATACAGTTCCTTGGATATGTCACCGACCGCAGTGGCGTCCGCATGGATGAGAAGAAAGTAGCCGCAGTCTGAAACTGGCTCATCCCCACATTCGTTAAAGACCTTCAAAGATTTCTAGGCTTTGTGAACTTCTATCGGCGATTTATTCAAGACTACAGCTCCATCACCAGCCCGCTTACCAGTCTTCTTCAAAATAAACCCAAGTCGTTAACCTGGAACCCAGCCGCCACTCAGGCCTTCAACAAGCTCAAAACCGCTTTTACCACCGCTCCCCTCCTGGTTCACTCCAACCCAGAGCTTCCGTTCATCATCGAAGTCGACGCCTCAAACACCAGAGTGGGAGCGGTTTTATCTCAGCAGCAGGGGAACCCCCGAAAACTTCACCCATGTGCCTTCTTCTCACGAAAACTCAGCCCGGCAGAGGTAAATTATGATATCGGCAACCGGGAGCTGCTCGCCATCAAGCTCGCTCTGGAAGAGTGGAGACACTGGCTCGAGGGAGCAAAACACCCATTTGTAGTCCTCACCGACCATAAGAACCTGGAATACCTACGGGCCGCGAAGAGGCCAAACCCCCGTCAAGCCCGATGGGCTCTGTTCTTCACCAGGTTTAACTTCACCATATCCCATCGCCCCGGATCGAAAAACATCAAGGCGGATGCCTTATCACGTATTCACAGCCGGGATGAAACCAGCGAAGAACCCGAGTCCATCCTCCCCGAAAAACTCTTCGCCAGCCCCATCTCTTGGTCAGAGGAAACGCTCCCTGAGCCGAGTGCTCCCACCGAAACCCCACCCGGGTGCCCCCAAGGGCTGCAGTTCATTCCACGCACGCAACGCACTGCTCTCATCCACTCCTCGCATGCGTCTCTGGGCACTGGCCACCCCGGGATCAATGGAACCCTCTCGCTCCTGAAGCAGCGTTTCTGGTGGCCCAACATGGTAGCAGACATCAGAAGGTACGTCCAAGGGTGCCGAGAGTGTGCCATCTCAAAGAGTCCGCGCCATCTACCATCTGGAAAACTTCTACCCCTGCCCATTCCCAACGGCCCATGGTCACACCTAGGGGTAGATTTTATAACAGACCTTCCAGTCTCCGGGGGGTGTATGTGCGTCCTCGTGATCGTAGACCGATTCTCCAAATCCTGCCGGTTAATTCCCCTGCCAGGACAGCCCACAGCCATGGACACAGCGGAGTGTCTGTTCAATCACATGTTCCGATACTACGGGTTACCCAAGGATATAGTATCGGACCGGGAATCACAGTTCACCTCCAGGGTCTGGAGGGCTTTCTTCAAGCGTCTAGGTGTGACCATAAGTCTCTCCTCGGGTTACCATCCCCAGATGAACGGGCAGACGGAGAGAAAAAGTCAGGAGGTCGGCCGATTCCTGCGTACCTTCTGCCACGACCACCAAGAATCCTGGAGCCAGTTTCTAGGGTGGGCCGAGTACGCCCAAAACTCTCTGCGTCAACCCACCACCGGCCTCACTCCCTTTCAATGTGTGCTCGGCTACCAACCTCCCCTGTTCCCGTGGGATGGAGAACCATCAGATGTTCCGGCTGTAGATTACTGGTTCCGGGAGAGCGAGAGGTTCTGGGACTCAGCGCACCTACAGCTCCAACGAGCACTTCGCAGGCACAGGACGACAGCGGACCTTCGACGGTCCCAGGCACCCGAATACCAACCAGGACAGAAGGTCTGGCTGTCGACCCAGGGACATCAGGATGCGCCTGCCCTGTAGGAAGCTGAGCCCTAGATTCATTGGTCCCTTCACTATCATCCGCCAGATCAACCCTGTCACGTATCACCTGCAACTCCCACCTGAGTACAAAATCCACCCGATATTCCATGTCTCCCTGTTGAAACCTCACCATTCTTCTGTTCTTCCCTCCACAGAGCCTGGTGAAGCTGAGGAACCCCCCCCCCTTCCACTGATCGTGGACGAAGGATCGGCCTACCTGGTGAGGGACATCTTGGACTCCCGGCGCCGTGGTGGTCGCCTAGAGTATTTGGTCAACTGGGAGGGATACGGCCCCGAGGAGCGATCGTGGGTCCCTAGGAACGACATCCTCGACCCCACTCTTCTCGAGGACTTCCACACCAGACACCCCGATCGGCCAGCTCCACGGGGCAGAGGTCGGCCACCACGACGTCGGGGTCCACGGTCCTCAGGAGTGGACCGTAGAGGGGGGGGTAATGTTACAGACACGCAAGGCTCTCCACGCACACACTCACAGTGCACTCCCTCTCCTGAGTTCTAATAAGCAACACCTGAGAACCATCAACACCCTCCCTCACAGCACTACAAATACTACCACAGATCACTCTGCTTTCGTCCGGTCTCGTTAACACAACCCTACTTCTGATGTTAACTGCTAGGACTCTTATGCTAATCTATATCCCTGTATCTCTAGAGATCTCCGCTCTTTCAGACCACGCCGCGCTTCCAGCGCCTACACCGGGGTTCCACTCGCATCACGCCGGCCCGCTTCCACGCTCCCTCTGCTACAATTCAAGCCACAGATCTCCTCCAGCAGTCCCCGGATCCAAGAACAGTAATCAGCTCGCACTCACCGCAGTCTGCACGCTTCCCGCTATCCTGATTGTTTCAATAAACTCCACAGAAATCGTACCTGTGTCTCTGTCCCCTTCTGTACGTAACAGTATGCAATCCATTTGTATGGAATGTGTTAGTAACATGGTCTGCACCTGTCAGATGTTGATCTAATGATTATAAATATAGTGAGGCCACCCTAAGCTATCTGGTTATGACTGCGTAGATGGCAAAATACTGCTGGACAAGTAGGTAGTTCTGTCAAACTCTTAATATGTACTTAATATAATACTTCCTGATCTAGTTTATATTTTCTATGATTAGGTTCAGGAACTGAGATTCATTATATTTCTGATGGACTAACTTTAACTACTGAACTAAAATGAATCAGCTGAAGTTGAATTGGTTAATATGAATCTCCTGAAATGAAATGAATTAGTAAAACAAATCTGCTGAACTGAAAAATGAATCAGCTGAATTTGAATAGTTCAAATGAATCTGGTCAAATAAAATTAATGCATTGAGATTAATCAGTGGAACATAACTTGGTTAAAGGGAATCTGATGAAATAAAATGAATCAGTTAAAATGGATTTGCTGAATTAAGATGAATCAGTTCAAATACACCAACTGAACCAAAATGAAGTGATTCAAACAAATCTGCTGAACTAAAATAAATCAGTTAAATCATCTGCTGAGATAAAACAAATATTTTAAGATCAATCTAGTGACCTAAAGGAAATCTAGTCAAATTAACCAAAAATTAAAATGAATTTCCAGATCAGATAAGTGGTCCAGACAATGGGATGGGATGGGATGGGGGGTTCAAGTGCTAAGTCTGGTTGTACCAAACACCTAATTATGCTAATCATTGTACCTTTAAAAAAACAAGATCTTCCACTGTAGCAAAGAAAAAAATTCTCCAAAGAAACATAAGAGTAATGTACTGACGAGAATTTGTATACTATTTCATATGAACTGGCATAAAACTGGGACCCTGTCTAATATATTAAACAGAATAAACACAGTATATATGGATGTAGGATATATGCTATGATTAAATATAGTCTATTATCAAGGACCTTGTAGACCTTACTGTTTGTCTTTCACAACAAAGATCATCATGCTCAGAACATAGTGTTAGGGGCATGTAATCTGTTGACCAGAGGTCCAATATAACATTCTAAGAAGATTTGTTTACACTCCAGTGGCATCGTATGATAAGGTTTTGGTGTTATTTAAGGGGGAAGTCCACTCTTAAAATGCACTGTTGCCTAAATAATCTTCCTGCATTGTGAGGAATACACTAAATATGAGACAACGACATGAACTACATTTATTTCACTGCAGTGAGCTGGTACATGTCGAAACAGTAACCTCAGATACATCTCCACATCAGAATGCCAAGTGGAGGAGAAGAAAAGTAGCTGATCTGTCAAGCTGTTATTGATTGCACCCGTTGAACTATTGGCTTAGTTCATTTAAACCTCTTACCAAACTGTGTGGGAAAGTGTAGGTTTATGAGTTCATCCACATTTGGCTCAAAGGTCTCCGAATTAACATGCATTATATCACTTTCACAATCAGGCTAATTGCAAAAGCAGAGTCAGTTTTATGCTTTACGTAATAACCTAGGTGTGTGTGTGTTGGAGTGTAATAATCAGAGAAAATCTAATCACTGACTGCTGATTTTCACCTAGGGGAACTTATTTACCCTTCACCTCAGCTGTTTGCAGCGGAGTAGCCTGACCCAAGGTTAGTGAGTGCATTTAGGTTTCCTGAACCTGTCACCCTCTCCCCAAGTCATCATTTAATTACTACCTAAGCACTGTAAATAAGAAAGCAAACATCTTTAATATTATTAAAAAAAAATTAAATAAATAAATAAATAAAAATTAAAAAAAACTTATGGTACACATAGTCTGAGTAAAATATTTTCTTGATTTTTTCCCCCTCACAATAAATAATATCTGTAATTTTCTGAAGCAAACTTTTAAGATGTCACATATTAGAAATGCACAGTTAATTACAATAACTTTATGAATAACAGGTTTTTGTTAAGAATTGTGAGATAGATTTTCAGCTAATGCCAAGGCAGACTCGGTTTGTATTATACTGAGCTATAGTATAGTATAGTACAGCATAGTGTAGTATCATTTAGTATAATATAGTGTAGTTTAGTGTAGTATAGTGTTGTCTAGTTTAGTATAATGTAGCTTAGTATAGTGCAGTGTAGTGTAGTGTAGTGGCATGTAGTATACTATAGTGTAGTGTAGTGTAGTGGCATGTAGTATACTATAGTGTAGTGTAGTGTTGTATAGTATTACGTAGCGTAGTATAGTGGCATGTAGTATACAAACTCTAGTGTAGCGTAGTATAGTGTAGTACATCATAAAATAGTGTAGCGTTGTACCATGTAGTACAGAACAGCATGTAGTGTTGTAAAGGCCAGTATAGTACAGCATTGTGTAGTGTAGTACAGACCACTATACTATAGTGTAGTATATTATGCAATTATAGAGGCTAGATTAATGATTTCACAGTTTGTACTGTACATGCTATTACAAAGCCATGTTCATGCTAATGAAGTTGTCTTTATTTGTCACATATACATTACTGCACAGTGAAATTCTTTCTTCGCATATCCCATCCTTGGGTGTTGGGGTCAGAGCGCAGAGTCAGCCATGGTACAGCACCCCTGGAGCAGGGTGGGTTGTAGGCCTTGCTCAAGAGACCAATGGTGGCAGCTTGGTGGTACTGGGACTTGAACCCTGATATTCCAGTTGGCGACCCAGAGCCTTAACCACTTGAGCTACTCATATGTTCCGTATGTTTTGGTAAAACTCATAAAACGTGTAAATTCTATTGGATTTTATTAAATATATGCACTAAAAATCTCTTATTTTACGACAATTAACTGGTGACTTGAGTTTCTGATTGTGATTTATTAAACATGATTACTGTGAAGATGATTTAAAAAAGTGTAGTTACATAAATCATAAAGTTACATTTAGCATATTGTCGAGGGCGAGGGGGGCACGGTGGCTTAGTGGTTAGCACGTTTGCCTCACATCTCGAGGGTTGGGGGTTCGATTCCCACCTCCGCCGTGTGTGTGGAATTTGCATGTTCTCCCCGTGCCTTGGGGGTTTCCTCCGGGTACTCCGGTTTCCTCCCCCAGTCCAAAAACATGCATTGTAGGTTGATTGGCATCTCTAAATTTTGTCTGTAGTGTGTGATTGTGTGAGTGAATGAGAGTGTGTGTGTGCCCTGCGATGGGTTGGCACTCCGTCCAGGGTGTATCCTTCCTTGATGCCCTATGACGCCTGAGATAGGCACAGGCTCCCCGTGACCCGAGTGTAGATTGGATAAGCCGTAGACAATGAATGAATATTGTCTAGGGCTATTTATATTTAACTAATTTGAATTGTATCCTGATTCAAACATAAATTGTGTGATTTAGGCTGAATTCATTTACATCAATTACATTTTCTTCTGCTTTGAATAGTTTACGTTTGTGTTTGTAAGTGACTCATAACTGCTTTTAGTGTGGCCCCCTTCCGCACATTTCCAAAATCAATAACTTCAACTGTAAGGCCCACATGTGTCATGAACAACAACAAACATATTTGTGAGGCAGTCCATCCTACTGGAACACTCTTAGAAAAACAAAGTTTTTTTTTTCTCTAGAAAAAGAGTTTTTAAGGATTCTTAACTTCTAAAAACGTTTTGCATGGATTTCTTTCTGATAGGGATATGCTCTGTTGTGTTATACAAAGGCTAGCAACAAAAGAAGAGTTCAAAATATCATAAGAGTAGGGTTCCTTCTGACTTTTAAAACTATTGCGCTGCTAGATAAAAAAAAAAGCCCAAATCTTCAAATTTAATTCCCTCTCTTAACTGAGCCGAAAACCTGCTAAAATTGTAATAATCAGTTTTATTAAGTTATATATGTTGTTATTATTGTTTACTTGATCATTTTAAACAGAATTTTTAAAAAGTGAAAGGCATGAACTGCTTTGAATATACTTTGTTTTCTCTATAATAGGATTATATAAATAATATAATATACTCATGCCATAAACCTGTTAATGGCTATTTGTAAAACAATTAATTCAGTCAGTGTCTTTAATTAAGAAATTCTGTGTTATGCTGATATGTTTGTTGGTGTGTATCATACACATGTAGATGATGCATGTCAGTTTGACAACAAACTCAGTGACCCTGTGTCAATCAGCGACAACAAGCTTGAGTCATCAACCATGGTTCAGTGCTCTGATGCATGCACTCACTCACTCTTTCCCAGGTTGAAGCCCTCCAAAGTTTCTCCTGATACCTGAACCTTCAGAGAGGGCAAGCTACAATGGTGAACTTATGGGTACAGACAAAGGTTGCTTTAAATCATTAAAGTATAAAACAAGTTTAATATTGAGAGTAATATTGGTAAGTAATCTTCCTCTTTACTATTATAAAAACATAAGGAAAATCTCTTGAAAAGTCTTTTGTTTTGAATAAACATTGAACAAATTGCACTGTGCAAATAAAAATGTTCAAAATGGCTAAATCAAAGCGCAAACTAAAATATTCTCGTCTTTATCATTTATGACCAAATGAGTTGAAATCAGTTCTTAATGTTGATGTGTTGGAAACAATAATTATAAGGGTAAGGATCTGAATGACTTGGACAAGGGCCAAAGGTGGCATGGTCTGATGAATCATTTTTAGTTTTTATATCATGTGGACTGCTGTGTGTGTGATTTACCTGGGGAAGAGATGGCACCAGGATGCATTATGGGAAAAAGGCAAGCAAGCGGAGACAGTGTGAAGCAATGTTCTGATGAGAAACTTTATGTTCTGAAATTAATGTGGATCTTACCTACCTAAACATTGCTGCAAATCAAGGACACCCCTTCATGGCAACGGTATTCCATAATGTCACAGGTCTCTTTCTGCAGGTTGATGACTGACACTCTAATTATTCAGGAATGGTTGGAGAAACA